>JANHGL010005597.1:0-14611 GCA_024611195.1 Ceyx melanurus | reverse complement strand
GTCGGGGGTCTCGGCTCCCCAAGCCAGGAGCCTCCCCTCGTGGACTGGATCCACGGGGCAAAGCCGTCTGTCCGTCCTCCCTTCCGAGATGTCTCCGTCTCCCCGAGGAGAGGGGTTAAATTCCTCGATAAGAGCCTGGCTCCTCACTGCATACTTCTGATGCCTTCTGTGAACTCTGCTGGCAGGTTGTTTTGTAACTCCTCTTGCGGGAGAACAAACTCCTTTGCCTGCTTTTTCCCTGCCCCACGACTGCGCCTTGTAATTGCACCGTAAAAACCCGATTGCAGGTTAAAAACCCAAACGTGGGTTTGAGGGCGGTGTTGAAGGGAGGAAAGGGTCACGGCCACATGCCTCTCGCTCAAACAGAGCAACTGCCGCTGGCATAGCCCATGGCACTCCCTTTGGGATGGCTGATTTCAGGAAAAATGAGGCCGAGGCAGGTGGAAAAGGGTGAGAAATGGTCCGAAGAGGCGAGGTGGGAGCTCTGTGGTCAGACGGGGCCGGGTCCCAGCGATGCCGGTGCTAACGGGGCGCTCACAGGCTCCAGCTCGCTGCTCTGCCGGGACTTGCCGGGCAGGCACCGAGCCCTGGGAACGTGTGGCAGCAGGAGCACCAGAGCTGGGCTGTCAAATGGCGGGTGCTGGATTTGTCCAGGATGGGGCAGGGGAGTGACACCCACTCAGCCTCTCCCCTTACAGGGCAGCTCTGTGAGGTCACGCTCCCTGTGCAGACGGAATCGTGGATCTTCCTGGGGAGAAGGGGGGAAAAAAAAAAAAAAGAAAAAAAAAAAAGAAAAAAAAGAAGCATGTGCTGGATCTAAGGTGGGTGAGAGTGGGAAATGTATCCAAATGCTGCTGCTTGCCTTCCTTTCTGGGCAGTGCCTGCTTGGGAAGAGAGGGATGCTTTTACCTTCTACTGGTGCTGCTGGAATGCCAGGAATCCTTCCACATCCCAGTTATCTGCTGGGAGAGCCTGAGCAGGGCTCTGCCTGGCCTCTTGCTCTGCATAGCTCCACTGGCTTCCCCACACCCTCTTGAAAGATAGCCTGGAAATCAGAATCTCCCCCCAAGTGCATACATCCTCCGAATGTCTTTCACCTTCTGACGGAAAGGCATGAGGCCGGGGAGCGTGGCTCACAGTGCCCACAGGTGCCTGACACCCAGCTCTGGGGCTCCCATGCTCTGCAATTTCCCAGCAAGGGGGTGCTCTAAAAAATAAATTTGCAAATAAGCACGAGGGAGACGTGGGAGTTACCTCTCCTAGGCTTGAAGCAGGACCTGAGTGACAGTCCAACCCTGAGATAGTAAAACAACCTAAGAATTAAATCTGATTTATTTTCAATTAGCTTCCCCTCCCCCACCCCAGCCCCTTAAAAAAGGCAAGTTATGGCTGTGCTCGGGCACTTGGCAGCTTTGGATACCTGCAGGACCCAGTGAGTGTGCTGTGGAGCTTGCCAGGCTTGACCAAACCTTTTGGCAGCAGGGGGTAGCTGGCCAAAGTGGAGTGGTGACAGCTGGTCTGAATTGTCCCAGGGTGCTCCTTTCTCCGCTCTTTGAAATATGACTTGACCAAAAGTGGGAGGATGGTGTAATTGCTGAAGATACAGGGATTTTCTGCTTCTTGGCAAATAGAGTGCCCAGGTGTTTTGCAGACTGGAGGTAAAATGGGCTTGAGTGGGAGTTGATGTGCTCCAGCAACATGTGTGTTGTCCACCTCCATACTGGAGATGTCTCATGGTTGCCTTTACAGTTGCCACATGCTTCAGAGAAATATTCCAGAGTGCAGCTGCTGAGGTCCCCCCTGCCTCATCTCATCCACAGTTCTCAACCCCTCCCTGCCCTGTCCCATCTGTGTCTTCTGCTATTGGAAAAAACCCAGTGGTGGCTTGGAAGTGACCCAAGCCCACATTCCATTGCCCCTTCACGTGCCAGGGGGTCAGTGCTTTGGGAACAAATCGGAAGTTGATCTTCCCTGGCTGGGAGGCCACAAAGTGTGTGCCAAGGCTCCGAAGCACAGTATTTCCTCCAGCTGGGCAACGTCAGGCACTGTGGTGAGCTAAGAAGTAGTCCAGGTGCTGAGGGATGATGGGTTTGCTCTGTGCCCGAGGTTAACTAAAGGCGTGAGGGACACTTTAAGCCTCAGTTCTGAGCGTGTGCATTGTTTTTAAGAGCATCTTTGTAAGGGATGTTCCTCAATCTGCCCCAACTTGCCTGTGCCCTTGTAAACCTGTGTAGTCAACAAAGGCGTAAGCGTGTCTCCAGTCTCCACAGAAGGTTTTTAACAAAATCCTAGTGTTGCAAATGATTGCTAACAATTTTATGGCCTTCCATTTTTCAGACGCCAAGTTCACGAGCTTCTAAAAGCAGCTGATTATCTGCTTTTTTTTGTGGACTGGAGTCAGCACTTTCTTGAGGGCTGGGGTGCTTCCAGCTGCCCCAGGCTAGTCATCTAGAATAACTTGTTGCTTTAAAAAAAAAGAAAAAAAAAAGAGAGGAAAAAAAACCACAACCAAACAAATCCATAACACTTCTTATTTGGAGACATGGGTGGATCAGCCTTGAGCTGTTGAGCACTGCCTGCATTCAGGAAGGCTTCCTCTGCTGCAGAGCTCTTGGTCTTAGAAGCCACCTGCTCACACCTTCATGTGTGTGTCCCCCTAAGTGCCCCCTGTGTAACTGGGAGGACTGGTGATGGGATGCTGCAGTGCTCTCAACAGTGTATTGGGAGTCCAGTGTTCCCAGCAGAGGTCCCCTTATCATGTTAGTTAGACCTGCACAGGGACTTTGGGGGCACCTATAGCATCCTATAGGAGAGTAGCTGGGTCAGTAGAGAAGCCTGGTGAGCAGCAGCCTTCTCTTGGCTCCCCGCTTTTCTGCCAGCCTGAGGAAGCCATTGGCAAAGGGTGGAAGAACCCAGGTGGTGTTGGGAAGCTGCCCGACTGTGGGATTATGTGGGGAGAGCATTTTTTTTTTTATAGGGTTCTTGATAGTTTAATTATTCCTGTGGGGCATATTGCTTTCCCTGGGAGGCACGAGTGCACAGAAGGGATCTGGTCTCTGCCTCTGGATGCCTGCCTGAAGTGGCTGGTGGTGCACAGGGGCTTGGATGAACACAGCAGACATCTCTAGATAGGAAAGAAAAAGTGGGTTGAGTTGGTTTTTTTGGGGAAAAAGCTTCATCTGTGCAGGCATTTGTACTACAGAAAGGATTCCTGTAGGGTTGGGGGGTTTGTTTGGGTTGTTGGGTTTGGGGGTTTTTTTTGTGTTTTGTTTGGGGTTTTTTTAAGACCTTTTCTCTTGCTCTTTCCAGTCTTTTAAAAATCTTATAAACCCATCATGTTATGTCACAAAAGGCCTTTTGCTGTCCCACTCCACCAGGGAAATACCCCTGGGATGCAGGAGTGGATGCTCTAGGAAACACCAAGGACTCCCTCTAATCTGCTTTGCCTCAAATAATTTTTTTTGAGTGTTTTAACACAGTTTGAGAATTGCCTAGGCTGTGATATCGGACTTGGTGCTGCCCTCTTTGAATTTGGCTTTTTAATGACTTGCTGGCAGTAAAAAGAAGTTGGGGCAGGAGGTTCAAAAGGCTGAGCTTCCCCAAAGCAGGTGTGCTTGAGTTGCATGAGGATTAAACTTATAAATGCTTCTTCAAAAGCAAGATGTTTCTATTGCAAGTCCCTTCAGCACAGGCAGGACAGTGCTCCCCAGCACTGGTTCCCATCTCATCTTGGTCCTTCAGGTATCACCAAGCACCAGCAGAGCCTGTGACCCCAGCATTTGGAAGGACATGTACATGTGGAATGGGAGATGGCGCCCTTTGCTGGAGTTAAACCCCTTCAGCCAGAGGTTCATTGCCTCTGACAAAGTGCTTTTGGGGATTAAAGTTGGTCATGGGGCCACAATCTCCATCACTTGCTGAAGGACAGTGACTTGTCCCACCCTTGGAGGTACAGCCTCTTGTGTTCTAGTGCTGGATAGGGGATTGAGTTGCCTCTCTGGAGATGTACCTCCATTTCAGTGCTTTAAAGAGCTTATTATGTCTGGGTGGATTCAGGTGGGAATTGATATGATGGCACCTCTTCCTAATTAATCACATGCCAGGTAGCGTGAAAGCAGAGATGTCTAAAATACCCAAGTGTCTTATCAAAGGTTTCAGCCTGAATTCATCCTGGGTCTCTTGTTTATTTGCCTCTGCTCCCGTACGTGTGTGAGAGAAGGAAAGGAGTGATTTCAGCTCCTGGCAAATGGTCATTAAAGGCCTTTTGAATCCTCCAAGGTTATAAATAAACACCCGTGGCAGCGTCGTGCACCTGCATATTCATCAGCACAGCCTCTCCTCTGGAGACCCAGCAGCGTGTCCTTGGCGTGTGGCCGCTTCCTGAAGCGGGGTAGGAAATGGCAAGTTCATCTGGAAATAGAAACTAAAATCTGGAAGGTTTATCCCTGGTTTTGCATTTGCTAATTTACTAATTACATTCTCCTCTAGGATGAGAACTGGAGTGGAAAGAGGATTGCTGGTGGCTGACGCCAGCTCTTCTGAAGGAGGCTGGAAGGCAGGGTGGTGGGAGAATATTTGTAGGTCATTTGGCTTTTTCCTGTCCTTGGTCTTACTCAGAGAGGAGGTGCAGAGCCTGAATTTTCCTGTAATTCTGTGTAAATTAAATCCTTGATTGCTTGGAGATGAGGCAGAAGAGTGGCAGATCAGTGCCTGTCTCTGCTTGCCTTGTAGGTGGCCAAGGTGTATCTTGTCCTCTGGGCTGGACTGGGTGAGCCCTGCGAGGAAGCTGCACTTTAAGGGTCGTTTCTCTTCTGAAGGCACTGGGAGAAATAGCTCATTTGCTGGGCTTTCCCCATTTCGGCCTTGCCTTTAGCAGAGGGGAAAAATAGAAATTTGGAGGAAATTTAAACCCTTCTCCTCTTTGGCCAAGGAGTAGAAAGCAAACTTCCAAGGAGGGTCCTTTGGAGTATTTCCAAGGCTTGAACTGGCTCTTGCACCTCCAGATTTGCAGCTTTTCCTGACCTGGGGACTGGGCTGTGTGTAATAACAGGGGAGATGCTCACAGATTGCACCCTGCTCTCTCTCACTGGCGACTGCTGTGGAAGCCGAGCACGGCAGAGGTGCTGGACCTGCTGGCAGATACGTGCCAGGGTTGTGTCTGCCTGCAGTTGGTTTGGCAAATACCTTTTGGAGCTTGGCTTTTAAGATGTGGCATGTGAGTCATCATGCCCTGGTGATACGGGCATTTGGGCATCCCAGAGTTTCTGGGCAGCAGCCATGGGTACAGTGGTACCTTGGCAGATGGAGAGCAAGTACCAATTATTTTTTTTTTTGGTATAAAAGCAAAGGCAACAGTTTTAGGGAAGAATTGGAGGGTGGATAAAACCCTGAAAGGTTTTCAAGTCCAACCCCTAATCATGAATCCCAGCATGGTGGGGGTTGGAAGGGACCTCTGGAGATCATCTGGTGCCACCCCTCTGCTCCAGCAGGATCACCCAGAGCAAGGGCCCCTGCACTGCAGTGTCCAGGTGGGTTTGAAATCTCTCCAGAGAAGGAGACTCCACGATCTATCTGGGCAGCCTGGGCCAGGCTCTGACACCCTCATAGCAAAGAAGTTTCTCCTCTTGCTCAGATGGAACTTCTTGGATTCCAGTTTGAAGGCTGATGTAGGTCAGCCTAGAGCCCATAGGTACCTCAACTCAGTCTCACCTCTATGCCAGGAGCTGGACACCTAAAGGCTTCCCCAGCTCCCACTTTGCTCAGGGTCCAGGCGACTTCAATTGCACAATCAAAAAGGAGTGTGGCAGTGTGAGAGCCTTTCCTCTTCCCCCTGTGATCTACACAGTGTTGCTAATTCTGCTTCGCCCACTCAAGAAGCAGCGATGAGTTTACTCTCGGCTGCTTTTCGCTCGCGTGCCTGGGGTGGGTGGTCTTGGCAGGAGCAGGTGGTGCTGGTTCCCTTGTGAACCTTCATCTTTACCAGTCAGCCCTGGTGACTCTTCTGCCCCTTTAGACTGTAACCATTAGTGCCGTGAGGGAGAAATTTGATGCATCAAGGTGAGGAAGATGATCCTTCCCCTTCCAAGCTGAAATGCTGTAATGTGAGTGTGTGCAGTAAGTAGAGGGATTTTTTTTTTTCCCTGCTTTTAATTTATAATGAGCTTTCAGTTTGTTGCCCATCTGTGGGGTGGACTGGCTGGAAACAGCCCTGCAGTGTCAGCCCTGTACATGGTCCTTGATGTTTCAACACGGCTCTTGGCACTGGTTTGCCTTGGCCATAAATCTTGGCTCGTTCAGGGGGATATAAAAGTTCCACAGCTCCTTCTCAGTTCTGTTTCCCTATGTGGTCTGATGCTGTAGAAGACAAAAAAGCTTGAGTGAAAGAAACAGTGAGAAAAATTCCTGCTGGTGGAGCTGGGATGGGGTGAGCTGCTTCTGCATTGGCCAGATCATGAGCTGTCCTCTCCTAAATATCCGCAGGAGGCTGTTACCCCCAGGCCCATCCCCATCCCCTGTCCCAGCCCTGGGTAGGATTTGTCCCCAGCCCTTTCCACCCTGCTCAGTATCGGCCAGTCTCGCCAGTACACCCTGGGCACGTTAGCATGGGTCTGTAATTTTGGGGAGGGAGCGGAGCAGAAAATCCCCAAGCCTCTGTTTTGCTCTTAATGAGGGGTTGCTGGCGTGGTGCTCATGGCTCTCCAGAAATCAGTCTCTTTGGGCAGTCCCTGCAAGATCCTAACATGGCACACATCCCTTTTGACATGTGGGAGGACTTCAGCAGTGGTCTGTGGCTTGAGACTCAAGTGACGCTTCAGCTCATGAGCCATGCAGGTGCCACGGGACTTTGTTTACCTGGTCTTGGCCCTTCAGTCTCCTTTGGGTGCATGAAGCCCTTAAACACAGATGCAACTTCTGCAGATGCTGAGCATGCAGTTGCATCACAAGATGGTCCCAGTAGAAGCTGCTTTCTCTTGAAACATGATGGACTCCTAGGGTGCAGTGGGCTGGGATCCATCTGCACATCTCCAGTAAAGCTGCTTCTTCAGGGTATGTTTGCAGTGGCTGTCCCAGTCCCCAGCTGGGCTTTCTCCTACTAAAGGAGGAGAGAAGAGTGGAGTCCACAACAGCCCTTGTGTGGTTTCAAAATTATTGATTTCAGTAATTTGCTGATTTTTTAGGGCTTGCTGTCAGGCACACCACAGCAGAGCATGGATGAGGCGTGATAGGTGGAGCAAGGATGTGGGGACTATTTTGGCCACCCTGCAATAAGCCACTTCAGTGTGAATTAGAGCCCTGTGCCTGCTGCTTCCTTGCTTCTGGGTGTTTGCGGACACCTTGCGTAATAACTGGTGGCTTTGATAGGCCTGAGGCACCTTGCACACCCTCCATGTGACAGCGGAAGGATGAAGAGCTGCCTCTCTGGGCTGTGACTGCTCTGGTAGGACTCGTTTGTCACCTCTTGAGCTTGTTTAACCTCTATCAATCAGCTCTTTGCAGCAGGATGAAGTAACTAATTTGCTGCCCCGAGCTGGAGCCCTGTGCCTGTGTCCTGCCCCTGTGCTGCAGGAGGGGATGATGACCAGTTTGGTAGGTGGCCCTCTTGTCTGCTTTGTACCAGGCCTAGAGTTGATCTTCCTTCAGGATCCCTAGGGCCAGCATCCTCAGGACGGCCATGGTGCCATGGGAAGGTGCTGCACCACATGGCTGCAGGCAGGGCTTTACCTGGTGCTCCCTGCTGTGGTGGCAGTGACCATCAGTGCTTGCTAGTGTCTGCTGCAGACAGCTCCTTCAGAGCTGGGGATGGTTGTTCCCACACAGTGTGGGACCTGCCGGATGAGGAAGAGTCACAATGCCAAGCCTTGCTATGGCTGATCATCTCCACCCAACACGTGACCTGCCAGCCCAGGAAGTGCCATGGCACCAACCCCTGCCATGGCTGACCTCCACCCAGTGCTGGACGTGCTGACATGCCAACCCTTGGCCACAGCCTCAACTTTTGACTGCAGCATCACCTTTTGGCCTGGGATGGACATGTGGACATGATGTGGAAAGCCCAAGAAGAGCTTCTCTGTCCCTGCAACACTTCCTGCAACACTCCAGCCCAGGGCAGGTGATGCCACTTCAAAAGAGGGACCTGAGGCAGGAGGACACTGTCAATGGACTGGAAAGGAGCCTGGACCACAGCTCATTCTGTCCAACCTGCTGCAGGATGAGTGCCATCTGGAGGCTTCAGTTCCCCTTGGATCTTTTCGATGTTGGCTCAGCTCTCCACACCTGAGTGTCAGGGAGGTTTCTGTCCCACCAGAGGGTTTAATCATGTGGGCAAGTACCGGCTCTTCCCTTTGGTGTCCAGGAGCTGGGCCCCGTGCTTCGGGCAGGGAGGGACCTCAGGAAGCATGAAATAGCTGCTGGATGCGTCACCACAGCAGCTGATCCAGGCTGGTGAGTCACGGCATGGGCCACTCCTCACTTCCCCTCACTGCTTGTTGTAGTGTTTGGGTTTCTTTTATCACTGGAGTGTCTGCAGGTAACTAGGCTGAGCATTCCCCTGTCATTAGGTGGGAGAGCAGAGGGGATCAGACTCAAAGCACAAATAAAATGACCAAAAGCATCTTGTCACCCAAAGGGGTGCAGAGTTGCTGGGGTGCATCTGGCCTTGCCATTGGGTGCAAAATTGGAGGCTTTGTTCCTAACCAGGTCTTTTCCTCCTCCATCATGTGTGGCAAAATATGGGAGAAAGGCACTTGCAAAGTGTTTCCTCAGTGGCTGAAAGATGCTGGCTCAGCTTCCAAGAGTCCCTGTGGGGGACATGTCCCTTCAAATTGGCTCTATAAGGAGGGTGACTGGCTACTTTTTGTGACTAGATGTGTATTTCAGGTTCTGGGAGATCCCCAAATGCTTGTGAGCCCTGACAACCAGGGGGATGGTGGTTCGGAGGAGCTGTGCACAATGTGCATTCTCCTGCATGTGCCAAGAATGCTTCTTCATCTCCTCTGCCTTCATCCTGACAGCTTTGGGAAGGCTGGGAGACGGCAGCACCAGCTGCAAGTTCCAAGATTGTTAAATATTATATATATATATAATTATTTCTTTTTAATGTCAGCATTTGAAATTCCAACTCACAGTTAGGAAATTTGTTGAAGTCGTTATGAATCATCCCTACTCTCAATTTTAGGACCCATTACATGGGGAAAGGAGCAGAAAATAAGTCGCTTTTTAAATCTGCTTCCAATAAAAATGACTTGGAAATCCGTAGCAGGGTTGGAGGGGATATAAGTATAAAATGAGAGTGGCTTCTGGGAGCAGCCGTCACGCATCCCAGTGGCCACAGCCACCTGCTCACCTCCCTGTGCTGCTTTTGGGGCAGTTGTTGGGGCTGGGCAGCTACCTGCCCTTCAGGGTCAAGATCAGTCACCTCCTGCTTTGACCACAAACAGAAGAAGCTGGAAACTGGCCTCCTATTGAGAAGCACCTTCTTTTTCCCCAAGAAAAGCAATTCTTGCCCCTCAAAAAAAGCCCTTTTTACTACCTAATGGTGTGATGAAGGGGGGGTCATGTTTGCAAGTTGGGCAGTAAGACACCCCCTCCAAGGCTGCTGATTTTTTTAGGAGTGATGGTAAAGATCTGGGGGGATGGAGAGTGGGTGAGGTCAGAGTTTGGGGGGTTATTTATTGGTGACTTAAGAAAATAATAGTAAAACCAATTGAATTTGGGGTGCTGGGGGATACACCAGGCAGAGGGGAAGATGTGCTGGCTGCTTTTTGGGGACATTTCCCCAGCATTCAGAGCAAATCTGGCCACAGACACTCCCACATTTTTGGCACAGTGTGCGGCACACTGGCTGCTGGTCAATGATTGCCAAGGCAGGGCGGGGGGTTGGTGCCAGGTTTGAACTCAATCGAACAGGTGCCTGGGACTGGTGGCCGGTGGCTGTCCCACTCCTGCACCCAGCAGCATTCAGCCATTGCTGGACTTCTGGGTCGAGGTGAGGCTGCGCGACGCGACTCAAATGACTGCCTTTGTATTTTCTTCCTTATTTTCAAGCTTGTTGGCTTCTCCACGGGGTCGGGACGGTACACTGGGATCAGTGTTGGCTGGGTCCCTTGGCTGGGGAGGGGGCCGTGCTCCTCGGGATATATTGCCACCCCAAATTTGGCAACTGGGGTCCTGGGGTGGGGTGACACAGGACATGGTGGTTTCGGGGTGAGCTGGGCGGTGCTACAGCAGCAGCTGGACTTTGCTCCGTGGCTGGGGGCCGGTTGCAGCCTTGAATGCAGAAGGTACAGGGAGGGGGAAGCGGTGCCAAAACCCAGTTCTGAAATTAAATTGGGCTAATCACCGCAAAGTTTAGTGGTTTTGGGGCTCATGGGGAGGTCGTCTGAGCCCAAGGTGCCCTTCACCCCCACTGTTTTTCCCTGGTCACTCAGCCAAGGCAAACATGATCTCAGCACCAAGGTATGTGCGGCGGCCACTCCGTGCCACGTTTCGGGAGGTGGGCAGGGGGGTGGCACTGACTGGACCTGGCCCCCTGAGCGGGAACAGCCTTGCCAAGCTGTATCTTCCCTGGTTTCGCTTCCCCTTTCTCTCACTGTGGCTAAAATCCCTCATCGCTGGAGGCAGGACCCTTTCAGCCCTCCCTTTGATTACAAAAACAGGCAACAAAAAATAAGCCAGAAATGGTGTTTAGCCTGAGGTCACACTTTCTGCAAACTTGGGAGAGCTGCAGCTGAGGGATGGAGAACCTGCGAGCAGCTGGGTTAGACTGGAAAAGAAGCTTGGGACCCTCTGAATGGAAGGCCTGAAAATTTCCTCTAATACGTTCCTCTGCCCAGAGCTTTCAGTCTAATCTGACATGAGAAAAAACAGTGGTGGAAAAAGGGGGGGGAGAGAAGATATATCTTTGTTTGCACAGTGTTTGAAAACACTGTAAGCTCAAATATTTGAGTTTATTACAGCTTGTGCCTTTTTTTAAAAAAATTGTTGCAGTTGTTGAGCTGCTGGGAGAGGGAGAGGCAGGAGTTGGGTGCGCCTGGGCTAACGGGTGTTATTTTAACGTAGGAGTAACCGTGGGTGGGAGTCGGGCCGGGCAGAGCATCACTGCAGGCGTTTGTGCCTGGCTCCCCCTCCCAAACCCCTCCTTTGGTCACGTTTTTGTGCTGAAAGAGGCTTTATTTGAATTTCTTAATCCCTTCCTGCAGTAGAACCATTTCTGCGGTGATCAGCTTCAGGGCAGGTAAGACTGCACTGGGGAAGGGATCTGTGGCAAAAAGGACTGAAAAAAAAAAGCTATTTTGAGGGCTTTTTTGAAGCCGGGTGAAGCCCTTTCCCTGTACCAGGGCTGCCAGCTGGTGGGCAGGCTGCTGAGAGAGCCTGGGCGGAGCCGGCACACCCGCGGTAAAATTAAACCATTTACTAACCATCTACTAATCTGCAGAGGGGCACTGCCCGCTGCTGATCAGCCCCCCGGGCTATAAGAAGCCTCGGGGAGGCTTCTAGTTCCTGCTTACTAAGCACTGGGTGAACAACTAGGGGTTATGGGTGCCTCTGAGGGGGCTTGAGCTGCCTGCAGCACATAAGGCAGGGCACTGAGCCTCTGCCAGTGTACAAGGGAAGCTCAAACCCTCTAAGTGGTCAGTGATGATCATCTCAACTGCCCCTCGAGTGGCGAGGTGTCAGTTGCTGTAGAGGTCCAGCCATGGTTGCTACCAGGCTGAAGACTGCTGCTAGAAAAGCTGTGGGCACCCAGACAGAGGCCCCACACAAACATGGCGGCATTCATCTGGCCCCTGCGGAGAGGGCCAGAGCCTGGCACTGGCAATGGAGGGTGGTGGAGACAACCCTGTGTCAGATGTGACCAGGTGAATGATCTGCTCAGTCAGGTGGCTGATCTGCTAGGCCAAGTGGCTGAGCTAAAGGATGAAGTGAAGAGTTTGAGGAGGGATGATTCCAGGCACTGTGCAGGCACATAAACCCCATCATTTCCCACAGACATTTGGGGAAAAAAAGGATTCATAATTCTTTTTGCAGATGAAACACCACTATGTTGTTAATAACAACAGAATCACAATCTGTGTGCAGGGAGAGCAGCAAGGATGGATGGATGGTAGTGAGCAATTGCTTGGTCTAGGATGCACCTGATGGGACACTGGTGTTAAAGATAATTTAATGCTCATAAAACATCTCCTAATCCTTGTTAGCACCTTGGGATGGAAACGTGGGTTCTCCTCTCCCCACAGGCAGCCTGTCCTGAGATGAGCCAGCACGCCTGAGGCCCAGCAGACACGGGGATGGAGCTGAAGGTCTGGGTGGATGGGATCCAGAGGGTCGTCTGTGGCGTCTCGGAGCAAACCACCTGCCAAGAAGTGGTCATCGCCTTGGCGCGGGCCATCGGTGAGCCATCCTCATCTGCTGGGGGGATGCCCCTTTGTGGGTGGAACCATCTGCCAAGGGGGATTCCCTGTCTGCAGGTGTTTCCTGGGAAGAAAAGACCATGGATGGGTGGGAGTCCCGCTGTGGGGTGTCATGGGGATGTCACCAGCTGCTGCCTGCAGGCCAACAACCTTGGCACACCGCTGCTCTCTCCATCTGACGTGCTCGCCTCCTCCCCACAGGTCAGACGGGCCGCTACGTGCTGGTGCAGAAGCTGCGGGAGAAGGAGTGGCAGCTGCTGCCTCTGGAATGCCCCTTGGAGTCACTGGCCAAGTGCGGGCAATATGCCAACGATGTGCAGTTCGTCCTGCGGCGGACGGGCCCCAGCGTGGCTGAGCGGCCCGCCTCGGAGGGTGCTCCACAAGCCCCTGAGAGGACGTTTATCCGGGCCAGCTTGCCCATCAAGCCCAGGCCCGCCGGCATGGATGCACCTCGTTCCCGGGAGCCCAAAAAATCCATGACCTTCAACTTGGGTCCTACAAGCGACCCCTTTGCCATGAGCCGCTGGAGACAAGTGCGGGAAGGGATGGACTTTGAGAGCAGTGGGGTTGTCCAACCCTCCAAGGAGGAGCTGTTTAGGCGGGTGCTGCGGCAGCAGGAGCAGCTGCATTCTTTGGAGGCCCATGGGGACACCCTGGAGATGGATCTACGGCTCTGGGAGCGTGGCCGGCTCGCTGGCCAGGAGGACGAGATCCTGTACCTGGAGCACCTGGTGCGGAGGAACGAGACAGAGCTGGGTGAGGAGGAGTTTTGGCAAAGCGAGCTCCGGCTGGAGAAGGAGTGTGAGCGGGAGCGGCAGGAGAGGGTTAGGAGCCTGCGGGCCAGCCTGGAGGAGTACACCCAGAGGATCTATGAGCTGAGCGCCCGGACCGAAGCCCTGCAGGAAGAGATCCAGTGGGAGATGGCCGAGAGGACCAAGAGGGGGAAGGAGACCTCCACACCCAGCCCCACAGAGCTGGAGGACATGGCTGCCAAGATGAAAAGGGACCTGGAAGCCAAGGTCAAACAAGGCACTCAGCTGGAGAGCAACCTGGCCAGTGTGGAGAAGGCCCTGGAGGAAGCTGAAAGGAACCTGCAGGTAGATAGGACCATTTCAAGTAGCCCCATGGAGTGGATGGGACCTCTGGGAGGTGATGGGATGAGTTTTCCAGTGGCATGGAGCCAATTGGTTGAGTAGGATTAGTCCTGCTCCACCTTTCTGGTGAGCGTGGGGCTGAATGCGCAGAGGTGGCTCAGCAGCAGTGACCACTGTTGGGGACACACCACTGCTCTTAAGCAGACAGCGCAGGGTCCCATGCTCATCACTCTTGTGCAAGATGGGACTAGACTGGGGCTTCTGCTGGCTGGTGGATGGGGAGCAAGGCATCACCCTGCTCTGGCATGGATGATGATGCTGGAGCAAATCACCCACATAAGGGGTTAGTAGCACTGGCACAAGGGTTTGGTGTCATCTCGGATAAAGAAGTCACAGAGGGGGATAGCCCAGGTCCCCATGGTGCCCATGCAATTGTGACCACACAAGCTGTGCCGGGGATGCCATTGCAGGGCCCTGTGTGGTGTGGGGGTGGCAGCTGCAGGGCTGAGCTGGGGTAGTCTGTCCTGGCACTCCCAGTACCAGGGGTCCAGGCGCCTCATGACACCCACCCTCTGCCCACCATGTCCCATTGGAGGAGCCAAAGGGAGAAGCTTTTGCCCGGGTGGGCGGTGGTAGCTGCCCTTCCCCAGGGCGGCCATGCTCCCAGCATCTCCTCATGAGCAGCTTCATCGGCATTTCGGCTGCCGCCATTTGCCGGCTGCTCGCACCCTCTTGTGGAGACGCAGCAAAGCAGGGCCGGCCCCGAAACGAGGCCTTTCCTCCAAGGTCCCCACCACCTGGGCAGCCCCTTCCCGCAGGTCCTCGGAGAGGGGTGGCTGAGCCACTGCACCCTTGAGTTGCCTCACCAGCCTGAGGTCCCCTCCGCTGGCTCTGGCCGGGTGAGCAGCCCAGGGTGGTGGGAGGATGCCAGCTGATTTGGGGCTGGGGGTGGGGAAACACGTGAGGCTCACCCTGTCCCCTCCCCGGTGTGTGTTTTGCAGGCCCAGACCCAAGAGCTGGAGGAGTTAAATAAGGAGCTGAGGCAGTGTAATTTGCAGCAGTTTATTCAGCAGACGGGGGCCACAGTGACCGTCCTGCAGGCCAGG
Organism: Ceyx melanurus; assembly: GCA_024611195.1. NCBI lineage: Eukaryota > Metazoa > Chordata > Aves > Coraciiformes > Alcedinidae > Ceyx > Ceyx melanurus. Next base: position 1 of record JANHGL010005597.1, on the reverse strand, counting down.
T
>JANHGL010005596.1:0-25096 GCA_024611195.1 Ceyx melanurus | reverse complement strand
TTATCTATATATTCACATTATTTCTAAATATACACAGAGTGTTGCATACCATAACTCTTCCCAAACCTTCCCCTTACATTTTGCAACTTTAGTGAAGCAAAGTACTACAGACAGAGCTAATCAACACCATGATTTTGGTATTTCCAACAGCTTTAGATTCTACTTGCTCTCTCAGAAAAGCTTCACTAAATGAAAGAACAACAAAACTGGGAAAACACCATATGAAACAGATAAATTGTTTAGGTATTTCTAAGGATTTCAGGAGATTCAAGTTAGAAACAGATGCTCAGAGGCCTTTGGGTACTTTTTTTAACCATCATGTTATCTGATCAAATGAGGATTTGGAATTTCTCTGGGACTATGATAGGAAAATATATTTTAAAAGCCCATTGCTTGTTTCATTGCCGTGACTGTTTCTTGTTTTGTTTATGACAATACTAGACAGGCAGGACCAAGAGAGCATTACACCCCCAGAAGGAGCATGAACAGGGGAAAGGAAGAACAGCAACTCACACATTTAGAGCAGACTCAGCAATTTACATCCAAATGTCAAGATAGAGATCAAATTTCATCAGGTTCATAAGAAATCTCTGTGGAGGAAAGATTTTTCTTTCACCACTAACCCAGACAGGTCTGAATAACATTGCTCTGCCTAGAAAGAAGTCTGCACTTGGTTCTTACAAAGACTAGCATTTGATGGTTGTATAGCTAAAAGTCAGCCATAAATGCACAGAACAAGAGAAGATTCTTTGGAGAAGAGTCCCAAGATAATCCTTGTATCCCAGGAGTAACAAACCTTAGTTATTCTGGTATCAGTCTCCTTTCTTCTTCATTTTATAAACAAATATTAGCCTCGAGATCTGCACTACTTGTCAAATATCTTCTTTCATTGAAATAAACTTATTTCCACAGAGCTGCTTTCTGGTTCTTGTAGACTGGCCTTTCCCAAATGAGTATTTGCTTTACTTGAAATACCATCAGTTTTAACATTTTACAATCAGAAAATGCCTTGGATTGCTAGCACATAAAAGGAAATCATTTAAAATTTTACTGTTTTGTTTGGTTTTTTTAAAGTACTAAAAAGCAACACACCAAAATCCACAATGTCAGTAGAGATTTTCATTTGTCTTATTGAAAACTGGATAGAATCACTATATATCAAAAAGAAACATTACCAACACTAGAAATAGGTAACTAAGCATGTAATGGAAATTCCAATACTACTGCCCAGACCTCAGAACAATCATATTAATTTTGTTTTTCTAGGAAAGTATGAAGTTACAATCTTTTTTTTTATCCTTGTATATCACATCTTGTGATGCACTGCCAGGTAGTCTTCCAAATGTCAGAATACACAACTCAGTGACAAGTCATAAAAGTTTCCAGGAAAACATCCTGAAGTCTGGCATTCATTTGAATAAAGGACTAGAGTGGGGTGGGGTTAGAGGGAAGAATTCCACACTCCTACTTTTCCCAAGAGCTTTTGAGACAGACATTGAGAAAAATGCATCAAGCATTAGATGTCTGTATAATCTTTCAATGCCTAAGCACCATCTCTAACCATAAGATCTATTATATATTATAGACCAAACCTGGATAAAATCCACATGAAACCAAGGATCTGCTTGCACAGCCAGTTCCAGGATCAGTGCCCCAGTTTGGTAAAGCTATTATACTACAACCATTATCATTTGTACCTGGAAAGCATTTCTGTAAGTTGCATGAAGCCAGCATAAGCCAATTCAAATGCACCCCTGTGCCTCGACTGCAGCAGATGGTGTTTGAAGTAATTTCCAATATTTTTAACCTAAAAAAAAAAAGAGAAAAAAGATCTTTGAAATTACATATACACAATTCACCATATATGCAAAACACGTAAAAGCAACAACCCTTTCCCTGGTTGGAAAAGCCACTGGCAAAAGCAAAAAAGTCATTTCAGAAACACTCCCCTACTTTAAGAATAATAAATACAATAGTTTTTCAGGTTAAAGGGATAAAGCTATGTCCTTTAATAAAGGCCAAAAAAATAAAGGCCATAAAACTAGCTATTTATCCAAGAGGAAGGAATACTTGCAGATTTTAAGAAAAGAAAGGGACAACTCTCATTTTCAGAGAAAACAAACCTAGAATCATTCTTGTTAGTCTTCACTCTTACCTAAAATCCTAAAGAAAATATCTACTAAATCACAACATCAGAAACAAACACCTACAAAAATATCAGAGAAAGACAAGGTATTCAAACTTCAAACATTGTGCCAAAGGGAAACAACTCTAGCTTTGCTATTTTTAAGGTTCTAGGACTCTGCAGAATTGTCTTTGACTACTAGAAACCATTTCTAGTTTATTTATTTCTTCTAATTCTTCAGCAAAAGGTTTCTCAAATCTTTCATACAAAACTAGAGTCATGTCAGATTTCTTCTATAAATTTATAAAATAACCTACTGTAAAAGTCTGAGAAGTAATTAAGTTGTCAGAGCAGTTAATACCACCTCTAGCTATATGGTTTTCCACTCTACTGTTAAGTAATTCATATTACCCAGGCAGTGAGATTGCAGTAATTAAAAAAAAATATGGACACTAAGTCTACCTGTTATTTACTGCAGCTAAAAGCCACCTAATGTGAAATAAAAAAATAACTGAAAATATTTAAGCTAAAACAGTTACTTCTGAGTGGAACTGACCCATTGACAGACTGACTCTCCAAGTGTGTAAATAAACCCAAAACAAGAAAATAATACTCAAGCAAATCAAATTACCACCCTGTTTCACCACCACTCTTATGTTTTTAGAGTAATTAATATAGGGACTGGGGTGAGGTTTTTTTGTTTCTTTTGGGAGGTTTTGTTGGGTTGGATTTTTTTGGTTGGTTGGTTGTTTTTTGTTCAAAACCAGTATTTAGAGACTCCTCTCTACGAGCATCTCCAGACCAAGCTGAAGAGGCTCTAAGTCAGTGTGGCTTTCAAATGCCCCACAAACCCAATCTCTTACTCAAATGACAAGGAAAAGGGCAAATCTGACACTGTCCCAACTTCCTAATAACAAAACAAACCCCAAAACAACAAAAATATTATTATAGTATTAAACAAGAGCTGCCACCTACTACCTAGGCACATACCATCACAGACAACAGAAACAGCTACAAGGAGAAATCAAGAATTAGTGCCACAAATAGCTGGCTGACACCAAGAAGCACAGTTCTTTTATGCCACATCTTACTGTGGCCTGGCAGTGAGACACTGTCTTTTCATTTCCACATTCTATTAAAAAAAAAAAGGAGACTAAACCAATCGAGACTACATGAAAACTTTCAGCACTTGCTATGATCTTTTGTGTGAATAAATTGCAGCAATAACAGAGCCCATGAGGTTCAGTTTAACAGTTGCTGACCTAGCCATGAAGCAATGTACAAGATGAGGAAGGCTTTTTCCCCCCTCTAAGTATGAAAAGAGATTTAAGAATACAAAGAAAAGGAATGGGCAATGATAGGGGACAACTCTACATAGTGAATAAGACACTACCAGCAAATTCTCTTCTTTGTCAACACTGAAAAGTTTGAAGCCACAGAAGTTCTGGTATTTCTAGTAAGTTGTGATTAAATCCACTTCTTGTTTGGTTGGTTTTTGGGTTGTTTTTTTTCCCAATGCTGGTTACAAAAACTGCAGAGAAAGCATCCAAGCTTTTTCATAAAACATTTGATATACCATTCAGCAAATTTCCTTCTGCATTTCCTTGCAAGCCTCAGGAAAATCAGGATTTCAAACTCATACATTTGCTCTGTTCATTTAGAATGCAGACATTTTTTTTACATCAGAAGCATAAAGAATGTAATGTGGCTTTTATAGGAAAAGAAGATATACTGCTTAATAACAGCATTTCTGAAAGGGCAACCACTAATGTCAGCTTTCTAAATAAAGACAGTGATAGTACAGTTAGAGCTGACTCATTCTCTAATACCAATTCCTCTCTGACTTGGAGCAGATTAAGGAAGATAATGATGGAAAGGCTTATCTCTTCTCTCATCTACCCTCCAGACCTCTGCAACAATACAAGCACAGCTGGTAACCAGATGAAAATGGAAAAGCCAGAAACAAGGCAAGAATATACTGATGTTATTTCCATGGCATCACAACATTAGATAAGAAATAAGGTCTGCAGTACATAATACTATTATTTAATTTAAGATGGAAAGTTCTAACACCTCAGGAAAAAAAAAAAGTAGTATTTTCTGTTGGAAAGAAAAAGAGGTGAAAAGTAGTGTCTTGCATATTTCAATCTTCCATGTAGAAACTGGCTTTGTTGAAACCATATGGAAATGAAAAGGTCATCAATTAAAAACAGAAATTTAATAAACACAAAATATTTCCCAAATAAATGCCTGTGGTAATCTAATTCTTGTAAACACTGCACTCAACATTCTACAAGAGGCCCAGATGGCATATTAACATTTCTCATCTCTGAAATAAAAAAAAGGTGGAAAAAAAAGTCACATTACACACAAATTATTCATAATTCAGTCTCCTACAGAGGACAAAGACTACAGCTAGTCAGCATGTTTGCCTTGCAGAATTATTGATTATGAAGTTCAAGTAATGAAGTTTTAAGTGAAATTCTAACACAAAGAGTTCAAAATGAAACAGAGATTTTTAAATATGAAGTCAGTTTAGAATATTTTTAGTAAATCTACTAATGACTAAGAGATACCAGAAATAGACAGAGAAGCACTGGTATCCCTAAACACACCATAACTCTTATAAATAACCCAATACAATTACAAAGTACAGTAACCTGAGTTTATTGGTTATGGATAATAATTTTTTCACATATCTCTGACTACTATACAGATAGATATATAGATATATATAATGGCCATCTGAAAGCCACTTTATCAAAAAGTAGACCAAGTATAAGAAAACCATGAGAACATGACAATAAAAAAACTTTTCCCATATAGAATGTAGACTGAAGAAAAACAGTTTTCTGAAAACTGCCTTTCCCCACCCCCCCATTACCCCAAAAGAAAGTGAAAGGTTTCTAATGAAAATTATTTCCCTACCTGTTCTACAGTAATCAACTCAGCTGAAGGTCCAGATGTAGCCTGGGAAGGCAAAAGTTGACATAGTGTCCCTAAGAGCAGAGAGACTTCCTTCATGCTTCTCCAGCAACATACAAGAACCATTTGAGCTGTGACATCACATGTTTGTCTTTCTTGACCTTAAAAATAGAAATCAACAAATAGTGTAATTCAAAATTCTCAGATGGAGACTTGTAATTTCAACTACATTTAGCCTGATCTTACAAAACACAATTTTAACTATGGAAAAAAAACCAACAACAACAACATTCTAAACTTGGTAATCCAAAAGAAAACTTTGTTTTGCTGACATTAATTGCTTCCACTCCTGAACACTCACTGTACTTTATTCCACTTGGAAAAGGCAGCAATATACCATTTTACCAGGAAACTGCTTTTTTAGAGTACAAGTCTTTTTGGTTACAACTGGTATTCACCTGCATGCTGAACTACACAAACACCTACAATTTTGGCTCCAACAAACTCCACATCAATCATCCATCCATCACTCACTGTACATTACTTGTTTTTTAATCCAAGTGCCAGCATAGGAAGAGGCTGGCAAAGGCACCACGTTTCCAACACAACATCCCCATCTGGTGGTTGCTGTGCCACCTTAAAACACTTACAGACTTCTTTTCATGAAACAAAACATATGGCCCAACCAAAACTATTTTAAACTTAGGAAAACACATGTGAGGAAAGAAAGTTCAAATATTTAAGACTTAAAAAGCTTGCATAAACTATTAAATTTGAAACTGTACAGAAATTCAATACATCTATGCTGCTACACACTAAGCACACCAAAGTTTACAATTTCTTTATCACTGTAAGGCTTGATTTCATACCTGCTATTCATTAAAGTAGACAAATACTAATATTTTACCACTGGAACCTTTCTGGAAGCTTCTGCTTGTGTAGTTTCATACAACAAGTTTTATTGCATGATCCCCACTAGTCTTGTGTACACTGGAGAGGGAAATCACACTAACACCTTTTAACAAGAATCCCAGTAAAAGCATTGCTTGACAGAAAAGGTGTTAAAGATCACCTAGCCAGTGCAGTGAAAGCAATAGAGTCTAGGCCAGCATCAAAACAACTCATTTTCACTTGTGCTCTCAAAGACATTAACCACAGTCTTCCAGAAAGACAAGTGAATTAGTCTTTAACACCATGCCCATGAATAACTAGCTTCTGGCAGATTTACTGAAGAACTGCAACATGACACGAAGCAAGTAACTTTCAGTTTTGATCACCCATGTGAAATGCCTGTTATGTGAGGAATATATTGATTTAATGACAACCCTGGATTTACCTGTCATTGCTGTGTGATCATTTTCCATTGCTCTGTGGTCAGCCAGCTTTTCAGACTTCACTTTGCAGTGCTCTTCTAAAATTTTTGCTTGCATAAAGAAGTCATTTGTGTCCTGTGGTTGTATCTCATGCAGAATCATCTGCAGACAACCTGCACTTTCTACATATTAAACAGGAGGAGTATTAGGATTAATGAAAAAAGAAAACTGGGCTGTACTGAAACAGATGCAACAACACAATCTGCAAATGCCAGAGGGTTTCAGTGCAGAAGTCAAGAAAACATCAATCAGAAGTTAGAAGACTGATTTAAGATTAGAAGATAAGCTGAGAAACTGAAAGACAGGGGTTCTAGTTCTGAATTGCTGTGAGACAAACAGGACTTCAAGAGCTTCAGATTTTAATAGGATTCTTTTGGAGCTTTGTTTACCTGAGTCACTGTCCATTGGAATAAGACCTTCTGGTGATGAGCTCTGCACTACTGGTGATACTACAGCAGAGAGTTTGTATGACATCAGAATGAGCTGGGCCACCAGTTCCTTCCATTCAGCTACTAATGTCAAGTTACTTAAAAACAAAAAAAACAACAAAAGCCAATCAAAATCACAACCAAAAAGCAACATGGATTAAAAACAACCTTGTACTTAAAAGAATTGAAATTACAAACACTTCTGCCACAGTATTTATGAAATCTATAAAGAGAGTAGAGTTTGAGAAGTCCTGAGTGAGTTAAACACATGTGAAGGAAGTCCCCAGCAGCTAGCTAAACAGTGCAGCAGCCAGCAAGAGTTCCCAAAGCCACAGGGTACTGCATTTCATTACAAATAACACTGGATGCTTTTATGTTCTCCTGAGCAGTGCTTCCACTGTGCTTAAATATGGGGTTACAACTTAATATTTAGTAGTGTGCTTACTTACTTTAAAGGTAATTGCTGCAAAGCCCCTGTTATACAATGCACTCTCCCATACATTGGGAATGATGCTGCTGCTTGAAGCAAAGACTTTTTAGCTTGAAATATTTCTTCTTCAACGTGCACCAACAACAGCTTGATAACTGAAATTTTTAGAAGTACAGATTTACATTATACATACGTGCATATTTAAGAAACAAATCCATTTTAAAACTCTGTTTACACAATTAGATGGAAAATTCACAGCAATTTCCTTGTTTATATTTTCACTTCTTTTGTCATTTAAATAGCAGTTCTTCTCCATTTTTGGTTATATAAACTCTAATATGTCTTAATAGTCAATTTAGGCTGAATCAAGCAGCAGCTGTGAAAAGCACAGCCCAGTCCCTATAGTCAAGGACAATCCCACAACTCACAATGAAGTCAAAAGAAGTAAACCCACCACATACTGAAAGGCATACTTTGTCCGTGGCACCAGGTTCATACAACAAAGAGTTCGGCAGAACATTAAAGACTGAAGTTTACAGTTAAAGATTTGGATCTTACATTAGATACTAAAGACCTTATCAATTATCAAGGACTTGTATTTTATACACTCAGTATCAAATTCAGAATTAATTAAACCCAAATACCTAACTACAGATAACTAACAGGAGATACTCTATGAAAAGACGACATGAGGCTACTGCTTTATTTATGGCAACCACAACCAAAAAAAAATCATGATTTCACTGCATAGGAAGTATTAATAGGCATCAATAGAGAAGACAATAATGGCACCAAAAACTATGCAAATTTCATCTGATGTTTTGTTACAAATAATGAATGTAGTTTTATTACAAATCACAAAAATGGGGAAGCCTGCTTAATAAATTTGTCAAATCTGTCAGAGCCTCAGTTTTCTCTCAGAGGCACTAAAGCAAAGAAAAATACTCCACACATGAACAAATTACTGCAGAAATGTGCAGCCTGAAGAAGACTGAGAGGGGATCTTGTCAATGCTAATATTTAAAGGGTGGGTACCAAGAGGATGGGGCCAGCCTCTTTTCAGTGGTGCCCAGTGACAGGGCAAGGGCAATGGGTACAAACCAGAACAGAGGCAATTCCACATAAGCACAAGGAAAAACTGGTTTCCTTTGGGGGTGACAGAGCCCTGAAACAGGCTGCCCACAGAGGTCTCTTTCTCTGGAGAATTTCAAAACCTGCCTGAACAGGATCCTGTGCAAGGGGATCTAGGCAAACCTGCACTGGTAGGGGTGTTGGGGCCATGTATTTCCTGAGGTCCCCTCCAACACCTACCCTTCAGTGGTTCTATCTAAGATTGCAAACCACTCAGAACAGTTCCTAGTGAGCAGAGCTCCAAGGGGCAGTGCTGCAAATACCAAGTAAGGAACATGACACAGACCAACACCTTCTCTCTGGGTAAAAGAATTCTAGGTGGAAGCAGAGGTTCCCTTCCAAACACTCCATGTGCACAGCTTCATCAGGCCAGATACCAGGGCCTCAGTGTCATTTTGATCAAAATATTAAAAAAGCCATCTTTTAAGAACACTCAATAGTCTCAACATGATTAGGAGTAGATATTTTCTTAAAGCAAAACAATATACTTGAGATCCCATTAGAAATAAGCATCTCTTTCTCATTATGCCTCATACCAAAAGCACTATGGTTTCAGATAAAGATAAAAAAACATGAGGCTTACTTTCCCCAAAAGCTTACCTGCTAAAGTGTTCTTCTCCACTGTACTTACTGATGTGTTTTCAACCACCTTGGGGTTATGCTCAATCCATTTTCCTAAACAAATATGCTGTAGATCTTCATGATGTACTAGAAAGTTCAACAAATATGAAGCAGTGACACAATCGTATGGCTTGGTGCTTGTGCTAAGATCCATTGCTGCTTGAAATAAAAGCTCTAGATTTTCAGAATCCTGAAAAAAAAAATATTTCTCATTTTATTGAGCTTGTATATTGATTAATCCTTCATGAAATTACTGCCTTAAAAAGATTTTTCATGACATACCTGTAACCGAAATGCAACATCCCGTAGTTTCATCAAAAGCCCAAAGGCCAGAGCTTTTACTTCCTCAAAAGTACTGGCAAAACACTGGATCAAAGTTTGGACACGAGTAGAATCAATCTCCTGATCCAACTGAAACACTTTTGCCTGGCCTGTTTAAATAAATCAGTGCCTTACATAGTTATGCTGTAATTCTTTCCAAAGTAAGAACTGTAGTCACATTTTGCTTAACTAGACTAAAAGAAGCATTAAAATTGTAGCTAAAGCATTACTTTAGTATTATTTCTCTTAATAGCTCTTAGAATGCCATGTTTACTTTTGTGAAAAAAAAAAGGTAACCATATCCAAACAATTACTTTAAATAATTCAGACAGCAACTTACTGCCACAAACAGCATCCTATTTATTCATGTGAAATTCAGCATTGCAAATGACCTTTAGCTTTGATTAAAAAATATTTTTCCTGGAAGTATGTAATGCTAGAAAATAATGGTATGGAAAAATATTTAACAGGCCATCAATATTTGCATTTACTCCAATATTCCATTTTCCAATAAAACTTACTGTCCTTCCTTCAAGTAAAGTGAAGGTGAAGGAGGAAATGCCACAAATTAAGGATTAAGAATACTGAATTACTTTGACTGCAACTGACTGGCATAAAGAATCTTCTTCAATACCTTCCCTTCCCACAGGCTACAAATGAGGCTTCTCACCTTTTGGAAAAGAAAATACTTCTGCTACTGATCCTAAAATAGTTAGTGCAGAAAATCTGGTTGGGTGTGATGAACCAGGAAACAGCAGCTCAAAAAGTCTGTCACATACTGAGGACATGAAACCCTGAAAATCACAAGAAAAAAAAACATTTCCTTGCTGTCCTAGAAATTAAAGTCTAAGTAACTGAATTTGGGACATTCTGGTTTACATGTTACCCCAGAAATTAGGGCCTTACAGTTAATACTGGAAAAATCTGAGCACTGACAGATTTCTTGTTTCCCAGAGTCCAGTGAAGACTGGACAACAATTTGTGGGTTGTTTTGTTTTGTAATGTTTCCCTTCCCTACTCCCAAGAAAAAATATAACCATTGTATCAAAAGCTTAAAAATTAGTTAAGAAAAGCAGAACTCAAACAGGAAACAGTTTAACACAAAGACACTGATTATGTGAGCTTTCAAATAGGAAGAAAGGACAAATAGAGAAGCCTTTATATGAAGTTTTCATGCTGAAGTGGTCATTCATTCCCCCACCAGCCACACCAGAGAGCTAGAAAATGACTGAAGCCCAAGGGATCTCTATCTCAAGCCTAAGTCATGCATGTTTTATTTAAAAGTTGCTGCTGAGCTGCCAGCAGCTGCCAGGGCATTTACCTAGAAATGTTCATTTGGATTGAGGGTACATCTCCCAATTGCTCCCCACATCCTGCTGTTTCAGTTCACATCATGGAGCAGATAATAACCTTTACTGGTTTTGCACAAAATTAACCTTTAAGACACCCTCCAAATACTCACAGGCACTTAGTTCAAGAGACAACAGTACATTTAGTCAAAATTAACTTGCATAAGTGCATGCAGAGTTGACAAGCTCCTCAGCACTGGTTTACTTCACAGGTTCCTTCCTTCTGCACTGCACTGTTTCCTAAGACTGACAGCCTAACTCAGGCAGAGGTGCTATCAAAAACAATTAATTATCTTTCAGAGGCATTATCCCACCCCTTCTATCTGTATCTCTAGTAGGCTTACTTTATATTGCTGCAAAATCCCTGCAGGATGTCTCTTCATTGAGTTTTCAAGTAACTCTTCCTTGGTTTTATTTTGCTCCAACTTAAAAAGCACCTGGGAACTTTCTTGTATCCTACAAAATAACTATTACAACAAAAGCAAAACACAGGTAAGACAAGAATCATTGACAGTTGAGTAAGGGAAAGGGGGATTTTTGGCTTATTTTCCAGACCATACTGCTTGTAATTTTTGAAGTGTTTGCATACAATTTATCACAGAACAGATACTTCTCCACACCAAAACCAAGTTTTCTGCTCCCCATCTCTCTTGTGACCAACATTTTTCTCCTCTCTCTGTACCTCCAACACCTTCCTCCATCTTCCTCCCTAAATTCATGCCTACTCTTCTCCCACATTCTCATTTTCAGCAGCACAGATCAACTCTGGTAAAATAAGCTCAATTAACACACATAAATTTGTATAATTTTATCAGTATTGATAAAATTTACAGATCTTAACTCCCCTAAGGAGAGCTTCCCCCAGCTCTTTTCCTACTTATTTGTATTATTTCCTTTCTCATTACACTGACTCTACACATTTCCTTCTCATATTTCTCAGTCTACACCAGACACCCCTATCTTAAATTAACCATTTTCTCTTATCACATTACTTTCATCTTCCAAAATGTTCTTTATACATCCATGGTTTCCTCAATTTACCCATATTCTTCTACCATGACCTACACATGGCAACTCCCCCAGTGTTGACACACTGGATCCCACAGACTTTAGCAGCAAAGCAACACATCAGTATGTGCCCCCCTTGATATTCCTCCACCTTGTTCTCCAAGTCAGGTTGCTGAAGCTGATCAACACACTGAGAATTAATGAATTTAATGAATTAAATTATTTATGTGTAACTAGCATAATAGACACATGAGACATTATTTAAAATGTGAAATTACCTTTCTGAGTAAAGAACCTATCTGCTGCCTTACTGCAGGAGACTGGCTGTTCAAGTTGTACATCATAAAATACTGAGTGAGTTCCATTTCTTCCACAGACACGACTTCTGTGCTACGATGAGTTTCACAAAGTAAACCTAAAGCATCAATGCAAACCTGAAAGATATTTAGAAGTTAACCACAAAAGAGTTATAAGCACCTGTGCTAACACCTTTGTTTTAAAACAGTGCTGACACAGCATTTAGGATTGAAGCAATTCTTCTAATGGAAAGGCACAAAAAGAGTTTCACTTTACCTGATTGTGCTGATGAACTAGACCCTGTTTGATACACTCAGTGGATACAAGGCCAGTGCTGATGATGTTGGAAAGCTCCAGGTGTCCATGAGCTCTGGCTGTTCTCAGGCATGCCATTAATGCTCCAAGAGCTCCTCTAGTACTTTGAGAACCTAAAGAAAATGAAAAACATAACTAAAAATAGTTTAACACAATGTTGTAATTGCAGTGCTTGTCAGAAACTCCCATTGCTTCTGACACCTGACCCTTATTCCCCTTTTTTTACCTTATAAAGGCCAAAAGACAGTTTCTCTCTCAGATTAAACTAGTTCTAAACTGCCCATTTATAAAAAGCTTTGCCTTAAACATGTCACATGAAAATAGGACTTTGTAAGGTCTCACAAGCTCTTATTTTAGAATTACAGTAATTTATGTCAAAAGCTACAAGAGAATCACAAATCTTGTATCTAAATATTTGCAAAAAAAATTAAAAAATAAAAAATCTCTAAAGTCCTGTCAAAGGACACAGCTGTGTAAAAAAAAAATAGCAAAACAAGAAAATAGTAGGAAAAAAAAACTGATATGTAACAAAACTTGGAATGTAAAGAGAACAGTTAGGCACCCAAAGAATATTAATTATTTTGCTCATGGCATAAACATGCACTTACAATTACTATGAATTCCACCTTGAACTACTAACAGCAATAATAAACATCTGAAATTTTTCTCCCAAATTCATTCTAATGCTAGATCAAAAGTCACATTTTTGAGATTAGTTTTTTTAATCATAATTACAAATACAATATTTATTTTCTTACCTAGATTAGCATCTGCAGAAGCCTGAAGAATTCTAATCATGTAGCTCAGGCTATCAGGGCTACATTTGAGCAATTTTGGTAAATAGTAATCTATTATATAAGTACTTTGGTCATGACTCCCTTCACACAGTATTACCAGAAGAGGAGAAACCCAGATGTCATGCCACTGGTTAATCCAAGTGCTCTCTTGAGAACCTGAAGTAAAATGGGCTTTGTGATTTGTAAACATGGTCTCCAAAAGATCACTGGCATATGGTGCAAGGGACTGATCATTCATCACATCCAAGACCTGCACTGGGATAGTTCTGTCCAGCTGCAGTATATTTTCAGTGCCCACACACTCCACAAGGCAGCCAAGGCAAGAGTATTTCCCTTTCACGTGCCACTCCAAGCTCAGCAGATGGTTTATCAGCCTTGCAAAGAAGGGGTCAGATTTTTCCCTGGATCCAGTAATGGTGGTTTGGTGCATCTTAAGGATATTCTTGAATATCAGTTTGGTTTGGTGTCTGAGAGCATCCAGAGGATGTTCCCAGTGTGTATAAATGTATTCCAGCAACCTCCCAGTTATGGCAGAGTCCCCGTTAAGCTTCATTTGTAGATGTGGGGAAGCTGAAATGAGGACAGCCAGGGCTGAATTAGTCCAAGTAGCAAGGACTCTAGACAAAGATGTTTCCATACTGGATTCCTTTACCCTTTAAAAAGGGGGAAAAAAAAGAAAAAAGAAAAAAGATCATTATTTGCATTTGTCAATTCTTAAAAAAAAAAAAAAAAAAAAGAAGGTTTTTTCCTCAAAAAAATTATTCATCACATTAGTCTACCTCACACTAGAACATGTCAGGAGACACCAACCATTCACTGAAGAAAAACACAGGAAAGAGGTGATGAATTGCATATTCAGAAACATGCTTAATTACCTGACATACTGTTAACTGGTCACAGCTAAAACCTGACTATGGGTAGAAGTAACATTTGCTATTTTACAGACAAAACTAAAATATTATATTCACATGCTCTTATTTGAGCAACACCATGTTATTGTATGCTTCTAGAAATTTTAAGGAAAACTTCTCATTGCCATATAAACCCACAGAAGTCACCCAACTGACCTCCACAGCAGGAGGAAAGGTTGGGCTGAACACGTTTTAATCTCCCACCCCATGATGGTGGCACTTCATTGCATACAAGCAGTCAATACTTGCACTTGGAAAAATTAATAAAAACTCATCTTACTTCAATTAATTCCACTCAGTAACATTCTGCACTTTTAAAAGCAGAGGATGGCCCCAAGACTGAAGTTGATCGGGTCACCGTAACGAGTGATTCTGCCACACCTCACCATCAGTTAGTTGCTAAACTCATCCCACAGGTTGGAAAAATGAGGTTTCATTTTACCAAACAAGAAAAAAAATGTAACTTGGGACTATCTTTGCAATATCAAGACATTGTTTTTCAAGCAGAGTTACTCTGGATATGTTGAAAAGACTACATGAACCAACAGAAATCAAAATGCAGGCTTACTCTGAACTCAAAGACAGCAAGACTGAGACAATATCTAGAAAGAGTTTCTCTCCATTTTCACCCATGATGCCACTCTTCCATTCCAGCATAGCCAGTGCTCCATGGCAAAGAAAGAGGAGGACTGAGTCAGGGAGGATTTCTGTACACAGAGCCCCACAGCTGCTCATAAACCATGCTGGCACACGTGCACGTGTCACTGACCCAAGAAGCAAATCACTGACCTGCAATGGCAAAATAACACCCATTACACCTCAGCACATGACAAAAGCTATTTTGTGTATAAATAAAAAAATCTTAGATGATCTAAAGGTATTTCTTGTACATTGTTTTTCTCTAATTCTCTTATTTCATACCTCAGTGAGAGAATAAAAGATTTACACCCTAGCAAAAGACTGATGCAGAGGTTAGCAAGTCTTGCTGCCCACCTCAGCAAAGCCTCTGGACAGCACTAATTAATGGCACTATGAAAAATCACAGTTGTTATTGAAGAAATACACTTACCAAGGAAGGCAATTCTTCAACTGGCTCATACATAGCTTTAGTAAACAGAATAACAGCCAGTCCTGAGGTAGTCTGAACAGTCTGCAGGAGAGTTGCTGCATGGCAGAAAAAGGTATTTTATATTAGATGCAGCAAACACTGTGTGCTAAAGCTATGTATCAGAATTATAAAAATGGCATTTAATTATCCTTGACTACCTGTAGTTGTGTAATCACAGATTTGTAATCTGCACCTAGATGGCAAGTATTAATTAATTTATACTCCAGTGTAATAAGAAATTAATACCTTTTAACAAACAGAAAATACAGAACTGCCCAGTAAGACAAGGACTGTGGCAGAGCCTACTGACATTAAATTCTACTGTACAAAAATATCTATTTAATAAGCAAATATAATTAGTTATAGTGCACCAATAAGTAGTTCTGACAGCTTATCTCAAGCCTATATAAATTTTTGGTAAGCACAGAGATTTGGTGAATCTCAAAGGTATTTCTGTTCATTTCTAAATTATCAGTAAGAGTATTACCTTGGGGTTTTTTTTGCAGTAGGTCAATTTAAACTGTATACTACAAAATTACAAACCACAAAAACAAAAGATCTACAACTGCTTCCACTCCCATTAATCTCTGCAATTCAATTCAAGCTGAACTAAGTTTTCATTCAGACAGGTTGTGTTTACTACAAAAGCAACAAGACAGACATAATAAAAATATTTGGGGTTGAATGCTACTAAACTTACCATCTGTTAGGAAGTTTGCGGAGCTTTTCAGTAAACTACACATACTTTGCCAAACAAAAGACTCAGGGTGTTTCCAAAGACTTCCCTGGATATTTTCTTGTAATTTCTGTACAAGCATCATTGAGACTTTAATGGCTATCAGTAAATCATGCATCAACTGAGTCTGAACAATATGATTGCCATGATTCTTTCTGTGGAAAAAAAAAAAAAAAGAACAAACCACAGAAAAACAAAATGAAAACCATTCTCTACCATCCACAGTAAACTACATTTGGCCAGCTTCAAATAGAATTAACAGTAAAAACTAATTTATTACTTGACCAGATACACAGCTAGAGGAAAACAAGAAGCAGACCCAAAGGCAGCAATTTAAAATGAAAAGGTTTAAAATTAAAATGAAAATGTGCAAAGGGTATTCTTATGATTCAGCTTTTACTATGAAGACAGACAGCATGTAAACTTCCAGAGTACAGAACTCTCCATTAAGCACCCTTCTCCTCTGGGTACTTAATGAGACACCACCATGGAGAGGTTTCAATTGATGCTGGAATGTCAAGATATTAACAGAATATCAACACTGAATTAAACACTCACAGAAAGTGGAAGAGTATTTATTACTCCACCTGAATTGTAACAGGTGTATCTGTTACAGTGTCAGTCACAGCTCATACAGCAAAATCCCAATCTAAAGGCTTCCCATAAAAACAGTCACTCTTAACATGGAATCAATGCCTTCATTATGGCATTCCCTTCTGCAGTCCATGTATGGCTATCAAAGTGATATTCCAAACCATGCCAGATTATCTTGCCAGAGTAAAATAAAAGCAGATAAAATACAGTTTATAGTGAATTTACTTGCCTGTTTTCCTCATGTATGTCAAGTAGTGACTTCTGCAGAAACTGAAGAACTAGTTAAAGTAATTAGGGTACATATTTATTTAAAAGAGAAATAGAACAAAAAAGTTCCAAAGCAATCACACATACACATTATACTCAGACAGAACAAGCAGTCTACAGTAGCATTTTTTCTACTTCCTAAACAAATTAAACTGACATTTCAGTTGTGCCCCAGTGAAGCAATGCTAAAGCAAAATCCCAGGCTAGTTTGTGACACTGGTACAAGAGCTTCCAACCCACTTGTTCCAATACTGTGCAGTACTGAGTGTTTTGGTTCCTCAATGGAAAACTGAAATTACCAAGAGCTAAAGACAGAGCAGCAACAAAAAGTCTACAGGAAGCTGTGAACATCACCTGCATTCTGAGGGCAGAGCATGTCAAGTTATTCCATACTATTAAAGTTTTTGGAAACAAGTGCCACATGAGGCTACTAGCTATTAAAAATTACCCAGGTGGAAATCAAACCTGATAGATCTTTACATCAGCCTCATGTTACTTGCAGACACTCCCCGACCCTCAATAGCTACAGTGAAAATTATTTTTACTATAAATGTAACCTTACCTTCTTCAAACAGATTCTTAATACTTGCTTTACCTAGAAGAAATAAAATACATTTTAACTACTGAATCCTAGCCAACACCATCAATTTCACATAGGTAAAGTGTAAACCTTACTATTAGATGCAAGATCCAAACAAATGCTGAGCAAGTTAAAAGAGAAGACAACATATTCCATGTGAAGGTACCTAAGCTGCAGTCCTCCATGCAGGAAGCAAGGTTGTCCAGTACTTTTCTGTACAAATACACATTTGTGGTTTTCAGTTCTTCCTGAAGGCAGCACACAAAGCTCTGTACAGCCAATGCCATCAGTTGCTCAGGGAGATCATTTAGGGAACTGCAACAGTAAGAAACAGTATGATGAGTTAATCCATACTGAGGACTTAAATGTCCACTTGGCTAAGGTCAACAACAGCTAAAATTCCATGATGCTTCCCGAGTGAAAACATATTCCATTTAAAAATAAACACATGATAATTTTGCATGTAGAAAATCTGTCAGAGGGCTGTGAAGCTCTGGTGTGCAACCAAACACAGGATGGAAGCCTTGCATCTCAGTGGGACAACAAATGCTTTCGGACATGGAAATGAAGATGGCTCAGCACTGGATCTTAAAATTCATTAAAGAACAGCAATATGGTAGCAAAAAATTGAGTTGCAATAACAGTAGCCACAAGAAACCACAGTTTAGTTATGATTCCTCTGAGCAGCCTTCTCTTGACACTGTCAAAGTTGAGATGTTTTTTCCTAAAACAAAAGCATTTTAAATTTCTTCTCCAACATTGGATTTTAAAATTCAAAGTGCTAATTACACACTAAGATGTCTTTCCAGTAATGAAACAGATTATATATATAATATATATAATAATATAACAGAAATAATACTTCACTTTGAAGTTATTTATCCAATGACACATTGTATGACTTACAACTAAGATTTTTAAAAAGAAAAACAGGACCTGTTCACATATTAGTACCACTAATTTTTTTGTAATTAAGCTACAGCAATTTATAGCACACAATAAATTACTGACTTCTAGGTAAGTAGAGCATTTCAAACCAATGTGAAGGTTTACTATTCCATTTTTTACCTTGCTAATACTTTTTTCAAGGGATTCTTCACACCCAGTGAAAAATATGTCTCTCCCAGAATATCCAAACAAGCTTGAACCATGGGATCACATTCAGAGTTTGGATCCATCTTCTTCAGCAATGGCATTATCTGTCACCAATAGAACACACTATCAATAAAAGCTCTGGACATACTCTTTTCATTAACTAAGGCAGAATTCCCTCTCATTCAAATATAGGATATAAAACTGTCATCTCTTCACAATATCCTGTTGAGTTTCAGGTGTTGAATAATGTTCCAATAACATCTTTAATACCAAAAATTTAATGTAATAACAACAGTGAAGTCTTACCTGTTTAATGCACTGGATCTGCTGGATCCCATTGCTCAGCTGTGCACAGTGCAGAAGCAGAGATGCCAGGTTTTTCTCTTCAGCTTTTGAAAACTCTACATTCAGAAGAAGAGTCTCTTTTTAGAAAGTAATTAGAATAAGCAGTATAAAGAACTGATAATCTTTAATAAGAGATCACTGCTTAATTACTATATTTTATTTCTCCTGCTCCAGTAAACCAACTGGTGTCACAATCTCTTAAGTTTTAGAATTTCATTTCTAAACATTAAAAAAAACCAAACACTTAAGTTTCACTGTCACATAACAGCAGGCCATATCTTCACCATAAATACCAATTTCACTAAATCAGTGCTCAGCCACCCTCACATTAAAACACAGTGTTTCCTTATGTTCACTAGGAACCTCTCATGTTTTAGTTTGTGCTCATATCTCCTCGCCCACCACTGTTCAACACAGGAAAAAAAAACCTCTTTCCATCTTCTTTCCAGCCTCCAAATATTTATTACACATTGATCTTAACCCTGAGCCTTCTCTTGAACAGGCTGGAGACCCCCATCTCAGGGATGGGAGGATGGAGGGATACTCCAAGCTCTTCATCATCAGGGGCCCCTCACTGGACTCTGTTCAGTATGTCTGCATCTCTCTTGCACTGTGGAGCCCAGAACTAGCTGCAGCATTCCAGGTGTGGCCTCATCAGTGCTAACTAGAAGGCAAGAAGCACCTTTGATATACAAATCTTTTATTACTCTTTTGTGGTTCTTTTTTTTTAAAGTAAAGATCTCTGCAAGTTTCTCTCATCAAACACCAACAAGCAAAATCACACAAAAATAAAAGAGCATTTGAACAATGTCTTTAAATCAACTACAGAAAATACCGTAAAGAAAATACAGAAAAGGTTAGAGAAATGCACTCAAGATAACCTCCAGAGATCCCTTCCAATCTCACATTCTGTGATTCTTTGAAATTCAGCATAATCCCACATATTCAGGCAGCACTGAACTACAGGCCTGCAAATAAACTCACAAAGTAGAAGCACCTGCCACCTTCAGACTAATGATTAAACAAAGCAAAGAGCTTTCCACCAAAAGGCACAGTGCTCTGAGGGGTTCTGAACTCTGCCAAGAAGTAACTGTCATTACAAAACAGAAACAAACCACGAATGACTAAACACACCTAAACTCCACAAAACAAACCCATCAGAAATGTAACAAGAATAAAACCCAAACAGATGGATTTCAGTAGTTACTCAAACACACTCTACCAACAACACAGAAATTACACGAGTTCAGAAAACAAATCCACTTTACTTACTCTGAAGTTTTTCCAGCTGATGATGGTCAAGAAAGAATGCATCTACCTGAACTTCCTTTTTCTTCTTTAGAACCATCTTAGCAAATTAATAGATATCTGCTAAAAAAAAAATAATTAAATCCCAGTCACATTGTTTTAAAAAAACATCATTACAAATGCTTCCTATAATAATGGTCTTTTCACTTCATGAAATACTGTTTATTGCTTTATCTGCAAAATTTGTTTGTTAAGGTCGCAGCTTTCTTTAGTTTTCTCAACTATTAAAAAAAATCTGTACAAAATTTACTCTGGCTTCATGGCACAAAGCAGGAGTCATGGACTACACATTACATGGTCTGTCTGCATCATGCTCTTAGATCCCAGTATGCAAACATACAAAAGCATGGAAGTAACAGCAAAAAAAAGGTCATTGCTCTATTTTACTGTTCAAAACTCCTTCAGCTCACATTTATGTAAAGTCAGAACTGTGCAGCAAAGCAGTTATGCTTCTTTGAAACTTATTAACCAGTTCTTCATTTGCTATAATGGGTATTGCAAAGATTTTTTTTTTCCTTTAAGGCAGTGGCAATTTAATGTGCACTGCAGTTTCACTGACTTACAAACTCCTTGCCACAGAAAGTTTGGAAAGGGCTTTGAAGGTCATCTGGTGGTGCAGCCCACTTCTCAAACAAACCCACCTTCAGCCAGTTAGCCATGATCATGGCCAGGTGGCTTTTCAGTGTTTCCTAGAGACTGCCCAGAGCCGCTGAGCCAGCTCTGCCGGGGTCAGGCTCCCTCACCCCACACCTGGTGCTTCCAGGGACCCTCCTGGGCTTCAGTGTGTGCCCAAGTCTCCCATCCTGGCACAAGGCAGCACGGAAACGAGCCTGGCTCCACGTACACATGCACATAAGACCTCCCAAAAACACTACCTAGCCCCCATAGACAGTAATCAGAAAGCACAAGTCCTTTTCTCCTAAAGACAGGCAGCCTCAGGCCTTTGCCCAGCAATCAGAGCTCAGCAGTGTGGCCGTGGCTGGCTGGGCAGCGAGTAACCGGCCAGCGGGAAAGCGAGCCCGGCTCTCAGCGCCCGGGAGGAAGGTGCCGCCGGGCCCCGCTGGCCTTCGACCCATCACCCCGAGCGTCACAACCGGCCCCGATACCCTCCCGCCCCGGAGCACGGGCTGGGCCTGGCGGTGGCTCCCGGAGCCTCCCCGCTGCGGAGCGGCTGCAGCCGCCACGAGGCCGCGACACGGCGGAGGGGAGAGACCGGGATAGCAACGCCCGCCCCTTACCCGCCGCAGACTCACCTAGGGCCCCGCTTCGCTTCCTTTCCCCGTCCCCGCCTGCAACACAGGCCGCCCGCACGCAGCCGCAGCCGCCAAGCTGACCGCGGGGGCCGCACGCAGCGAGGGGCTCCCCACCCCCGAGCCGCACCGCCTCACCCCGGGGGGGGGCAGAGCGAGCTGCTGCTACTGCTACTGCTGCTGCTGCTGCCGGGGGACTGAAGCAGGTGCTCGCCGGTGCCTGCCGAGGCTCCTCCGGCCCAGCTGCGAGTCATCCATCTGCGCATGGGCGGGCTGCCCGCTGCAGCGTGGTGCTCGGCGGCCGTGGCCGCAGCGGGTACCCAGATGGGTTTCTTTAGAAAATGCTGGGCTAAAAGCTAAACTTGTGCATCTTTCGGAGCCTGATCTGCCAGGGTGCCCTTGCTGCACACAGTGACTGGCAGGTGACTCCCCGGAGCCGACTGCGTTTTGGAGCCAGAGGCAGCAAACCAACGTAAAGCATCCAATGTGAATCGAGCTCATCAATCCTTCCCTCTTCCCCCTTTTCCAAGGAGCAGATAGAAGTTTGAAGAAAAGCTTCACAAAAATTAATAAAATTCACATGAAAAGCACCCTCCGTTTGTCTCTTTCCTTTTATCAATACCTCTTGATTCTTTACAACAGGCCTTAGTTTGTCAGCACTTCGAAATTTTCTTAAACAGAGGTAAAATTGTGAGCTAAGCCAAGTTATTTTTTAGTATAAGCACTTTCATTTTTAGCTATGCATAGATGTATATTAAGCTTTCAATATATATATCACAAGCCTTACAGGTCTCATATGTCTCACTGTCTAAAAAAAATTTTAATTTTTTTATTTTGCCCTTTAGGGCATCACATGAAACAAGCAGATGGCACATCCAAACCAAAATGAATTCTTTAAACCATGGAGTTCATCACCCTAGGCCACTTGGGATCTTGATAATTACATTTCATCAAAAGCAGCTGGACTCAGTTCACGTGAAAAAAACAAACCCCAAATCAATCAAACAAAAAAAAAAAAAGGAAAAAAAGGTTCCTTCCAACAGCTACCATCCTGTGATTCTGTGAGCTTGTAATTTGAAAACGCGCTGCAGCTGGTTAATTAGAGCAATACAGAATTTTACCACTAGGTGGCGCCAAACAATTACAAAGCGGTTGAGCTTTTAAAGGGACGTTCGCAGAAACAGCATTTTTTTTGTGCAGAAAAAATCCTTTACTAGTAGTAATGCTTTCCTGTGCAGAAAAAGCCTTTACTAGTAACTGAAGCAACCAGATTCTTCCACTCAAATGTACCAAAGCACAAATACTCAAGGATATTAAGATGCCATTTTTCTATCAGTGAAAGACAAGCCATAGCCTTGAAAGATAATTTATAGTAATTATTTTATAATAATTATAGTAATAGTATAGAATTTGAAAGAGGTTTTATAGTAATAACATGAGCAGGAATTACTTTTCTCCCTTCCTCTCCTGCATTTAAATAAAACATTTAATGCTGGTTTTGTGGGTTTGTTTTTGTTTTGTTTGTTTTTTTGTCAAGAAAGATCAAGATACTGTTAAAGTCATTTGAAAAGATTGAAGATGATCAGTTTCTTTACATCAGTTTAGTAATGACAACTGGTTTAAACAGGATCATGGGAACTTGTTCTCTACTGAAAATTTCAAATACATACCCCATCCTCTCAAAGAATCCATATAGAAGTGAATTTACAGAAGACACTGTATAAAATTGTGTATAATCTCAGATTTTGTAATCACAGGATATTTTCTGAGATATATTTTCCAATTGCAGACACAGACACCAGTCTCAAATAAGTATAATAAATAAATATAATAATAACCATAATAATGGTTGCAGTATTTGTCTGTTGTGGGAGAGGACCAGGAAAAGCTGTTTGTCACAATGGGGATAAGGTGATGATTCAGCACATCAGACTCACTCAAGTTTCATAAACCCAAAATTTTACATTCTAGTTGAACATTTGACAACAACTTCATTATTGTATTTTTTTGGAATTAGCTTCCACACACTGGATGTTTTGCAATACAGTGTTCATAACACTTCAAAACAAATGAGGTTATAGTTTAGTAAGACAACCAGAAACTTGGAACTCTCATGCATTAAATTAAATTACAGACAGTCCCACACAACGTGCACCTCCTCAGCCCACAGGTACAGGCTAACACTGAGAGTTGACATTAGACAGCCAAATACATCAGGGTGGTTTATTTTGCTTTACTTCTGTAGCTGACAGATGATCCTTCCAAGCTGCAAATAACCTGGTCTTGCAGTTTGCCTCTACAAGATACACTGTGTTCTGTTTTGTTTTGCTGTTTGGTTTTGTTTACTTCCTACACGTATTTGCAACACTCCACCTCGGATTTATTGCTGCTTATATGTAATTTACAATGGTGACAACAGCAAGAAGAAACAACTCTTTTCCTGAGGCTTTGCTTGTGTACACAGTAGTATTCTGTGTCTCCCTTTCTCCCTTGTGTTCTAATTACAAAATGAAGTTGTATCTTCTGTGCATTCCAGTAGTTCCACTGCTTATTTTATTCCCTTCAGTAACTGAATACAGCCACCACTGCGTACTTCACATAAAGCAGTTGAAAGTCCCAAATATCCCAATGCCCTCTTCCAGAGGTTTTTTTTTAATGCCTCTTTATCTGTCTCAATAGCTGCATGACTACAGAGCTTTTTTATCATGTGAAGCCAGAGAAAATCCGAATGCACCAAACAAAAATAGAGCACCATTCGTTCAGTGAACAGGCTTTGCTCTCCCTCTGGTGGTCTGAGCCATTCCCGCAGCCTTCCTTTGCTCCCAGCTTAGTCCACAGTTCAGTTCAAAGACTCAGTTATTTGTTTTTAATGTAGCTTGAACGTTCTACACAGGAGGTAGAAAACAAATTTACTTCTTCCTATACTAGCAAGCGTGTTTTTAATACCATTTTCAGTGATGAGCATTTAAAAATACATGGGGTGCTTGGGAAAGTACCAGCAAATGAAGCAGTTTCAGTCAAGTTGTTTGGATACTTTAAGGTCACTGCAAGTGAGTGGAAAGTTGGAGGCTGTACTGAAATGAATAGGAAAAAATGAAATTTTCTGTATAACCAGATGGGGAGTATTTGAGCTTTGAAGACCGGAGGTTTTTTTGGAAGAAAAAAAACCAAACAACAAAACCACTTTCACTGACTGACAGATAATTGTGAGACTCTGCACACCTACATTTGAAATAAGCAGAACAGGCAGTGGTTCGGGAGATGCAGGTGGCCGGTTACCTGCCATGTGCTCGCAGCTCTTCGCAGCCGCAGGGGACGCAGATCCCGCTGCCACCAGGACTCACCTGCACCTGCTGCTTCACCCCGCCTAGCATGGAACCGCACACTGTGCCACTCCCTGCTGGGACACAGCAGCTCTGCACACACCCATTCACCCCGCTATACCCCAGCATTGCTCTGGTGACTGCACGCTTCCAACCCGCCCGTTTAGAGTCGGCAAATGACCTTCCAACCAAAGGTGAACGTTAAATTGTAGTTCACGGTCCCGTGTTGGAGCTCGGGAGCTGGAAGGCAAGCGGATGCTTCTCCCGAACGCAGCCTCCCCTTCAGAAACTCCAAGGAAATCTTTCTTAATTCGCTAAGAAACTTACACAAGCGGGATGGAGCCGGGGCGCGGACAAGCGTGGGGAGCCAAGGAGCGGCTTGTGGCCGATCCCCGCAGCACCCACCCGGGAGCCCTCCCGCCGAGCGCAGTCGCCAGGCCTCGGCCAGGCCCCCCCGCC
>JANHGL010005595.1:7827-19075 GCA_024611195.1 Ceyx melanurus | reverse complement strand
CACTCTTCCAGCTTCTCCAGGCAGTCATCTAAGTCCTTCCACTGCACCAGCCCTGCAAACGTATTGTATGGAATCATCACAGAATGGTTTGAGTTGGAGGGAACCAGGGACCTGGCATGTTGACAACTTACTCCCATTCCAGGGAGTTTACACCAACCCCTTCTTCTGTGTCTTATTTTCTGTCCTTCAGATCAACCATTTCTTCAACTTTTTGAAGATGAGTAGCATCCAGTTACTGAGTTTCACTGGCTTCCTAAAGAACTATTACTACCAAATCTCCCTACAAGACAATTACTACCAAAACTGTCTTCCTGCCCAAGAAGGAGGAGGCTTTTTGTTGATTTGCTTTTAAGTCTGAACCAAAAGTTTTCCAAAACAAAACCTATTCCTGTGAGCACAGCTCCACTCAGCAGCTACCTGCTATATAGCAGAGCTGTGCCTTCTTGTTCCTGCAGCTTGTGTGCTCATAATCCTGTTCATCCAGCACTGTCCCACAGGCTGGGGAAACTCCAGCCCTCATTCATTCAGTATTTAGTGTATTTCTAAGAGGAATACATTTCAGAAGAACAGGTTATTCCTTTTTAAAAAGGGAGAAACTAAGACATTATTTTTCTAAGGTTAAACACAGAAAAGCTTTCAAGATTTCAAGCTGCCAGGGTCAGTTTGACCCTTCCATATTCTGGAAGTCACTGCAAGTGACTTCTGTGCTGGCAGTAACTCCCTCTACTTTTGATACAATCAGCACAGTGCATACAATCAGCACAGTGCATCATTATAGTGCCAAATTTATACCCATTTGGTTCAAAATATGAAGATACCAATCCCAGCTCTTACCTTTAGGAAAAAAAAAACCACAACAAAACCCCTTTTTTCAACATATTTGAGGTATGTGAAAATTAACATATATGTGACTGCTTTAAGCATCTTTTAACAAGCTCAAAGATATTTTGCTCAATTGGGGGGTGATGAGAATCGGAGGTGAAAAGTGGCATTAAGATGCATTACCGTTTGCAAATTTTAAGAAAATATAGTGAATACTGAGCTAATTCAGTGTAGCTTCATGAAGAAATACCAACTGGTATGTGAGGGTCCACCCCCAGGAAATTCTGTCATTTCTTTGCTGCAGAAAATGTTTTTCTGCAAGGCACAGCTGCGTTAAATGCTAGGAAGGCAGCAGAGATGTGAGGAGGTCAAGGATGTGGACGATTACACCAGCTAAATGCTTTGTTCTGGCTTATCAATGCTTCAGATGGCTGTAGCTACTGCCAAAGCTTATGCAAATATCCCTCCATGGCATGAATGGTCTATACTTACTGCTTTTGCAAGGTCTTAGCTCTGAAACCATCAACCTCAATATTTAAGGAGTAATTCTTTGGGAGTAATCCTTGCACTTGCTCTGAAGTAAATGTTTTTCACATGTAAAGGCTCTTCTGAGGCCATCAGAGAACCACAGCAATGTTGCTTAGAAATAGGTTAGGGAGCATTTAAACCTGATACACATAAGTCCTTTGGTCCTGATGGGATGCACTCATGAGTGCTGAGGGAGCAGGCAGGTGTCATTGTGAGGCCACTCCTGATATTTTTTTAAAGGTCATGGTGATTGATGGAGTTTCCTGGAAGAAAGCAATGTAATTTCTGTCTTCAGGGAGAACAAGAATCTGGGTAACAGCAGGCCTGCCAACCCCACATTGAAATCTGTGAAGGTGATGGAGCAAATCCTCCTGAAAACTGTTTGCAAACACATGAAAGACTAAAAAGTGTTTGGCACAGTTGCCATGGATTTATGAAGGGGAAATTGTGCTTAGCCAACCTGATAGCCTTCTCCAGTGAGATGAGTGGCTTTGTGGATGAGCAGTAGATGTTTTTTATCTTGACTTTAGCCAGGTTTTCAGCACTGTCTTCCATAACATCCTCACAGACAAGTTAATGAAGTATGGGCTTGTTAAGTAGGCAGTGAGGTGGACTGAATCCTCAGCTGGTCTGTGATTTTGGAACATTTCAGATCAGTCATAGCTGTTCTCTTACCAGACAGCTGCAGTTTCCAGATGCTTCTGTGAGAATTAGCTGTGTACCATGTGGCACAAATGGAAATTCATCCAAGGGCCTGACATACAAGGAACACACTGGGGCAGCAGGACATGGCTTTTGTGGCCCTGAGGACAACAGCAGCAGCAATCTGAATATCACAAGCATCCTTTGCTGTCCTTGTTGGATTATTTGATTTGTGTGATCAACACGAGCTGATCTCCTGTATGGCAAGTAGTTCCTGAGGCACAGACTGTGTTTTCAGAGGACAGGGCAAGCCAGGAAAGTTTTTGGCCAGCTTTTCACTCTGAGCTCATTCCTTCTGTTTCCAGTTAGTAACTTAGTTAATAACTGAGGAAGAAAATCTACCTTGGAGAGCTTGTCTCAGATGAGTGTTTTTAATTTCTCAAAACTAGTTATGTCAAGATTCAAACTTCACATCATCTTGCAATTATATCATCACTGACGTGGTTTAAGTTTTCTGTTACCAAAGGTTGCCCAATCTATTTGTTGTTTTTTTTTTAAGACAGATCATAAATAATATAAACCACAGAATAGCCTCTTCTTTCCTTGTTGCTTTCTGCACCTGGTGGAAAATGTAAAGCAAAGGACAAAACCCTACAGCCACTGGGTATCCAGCTCCTTTTTGCTTCTAACAGAGAAAGAAAATGCCTATGGCAGGATCAGGTCCCTCACCCCTTTGCCCCCAGCAGAATGTCATGCCATGACATGGCAGGGAATGGGTGGTGGGGCCTTCTCCTGCCTGAAATGCCAGGCTGTGGTGGCTTTGGCTGCTTGATGAGGCTGCAGACTCTCCACACACAGCAGAGATGAGGAATCTTGCTGTCAATAGAGAGCACTCAGCCTCCCCCTGATCTCCCATGGCCCATGTGATTTTCTCTTTCCTGTAAAACTAATGCTTTCTCAAAAGGTCCTTCCCCAGTACAAATGGAGTGCTTACAGTATTTTTAAATAGCTGGTCTCTCAAAAGCCCTATTCCAGTAAGAAAACCTCATTATGAAGCAAAAATATTGCAGTTTTTTCTATGTAGCTCCTTTTAACGTTGCATGTGGGTTTTTCTCAGCTACCCACACCCCCTCTGGTAGCATTATGGCTACTCCAAGCCTGATCACTCCTTCCTCCTGGCAATACAGTTTCCCAAACTCCAGCTATCCTCCCTCCCTCCTGTCATTGCACAGAGTGGTTTTACATTTTTCCCACACTTATTCTTGGAGTCGAATTTCACTTTAAAAACTCGTTCAGAACTTCTACCTACTTGATTAAAACCATGGTCTTACATGGCAGAAATTGCAAAGCTGGGTTTTGGCTTCCTCTGCTGCCTTCCCTTGTGAATTCATTGGGGTCTAATAATGGAACAGTACAAAAAACTAATAAAGCATGTTGTGGTTTAATCTCAGCAGTACAGCCACCCACTCGCTCTTCCTTTCTCCCAGTGGGATGAGGAGGAGAATTGAAAAAAACCCAGACTTGTGGGTTGAGATAAGGACAGTTTAATAACTGAAGTAAAATAAAATATTATTAATAATAAAAAA
The DNA here is from genome assembly GCA_024611195.1 of Ceyx melanurus. Lineage (NCBI taxonomy): Eukaryota > Metazoa > Chordata > Aves > Coraciiformes > Alcedinidae > Ceyx > Ceyx melanurus. The sequence goes on along the minus strand of JANHGL010005595.1, from coordinate 15,497 downwards.
TAATAATTGTAATGAAAAGGACTATAATGAAGAGATAAAGTCAAAGAAAAGACAAGTGATGCAGTGTCACTGCTCATCACTTGCTGACTCATGCCCAAGCAGCCATCTGCCCCTTCTGGCCACCTGCCCCCAGTTTATATACTGACCATGATGTTCTGTTGTAGGAAATATCTCTTTGGCTAGTTTGGCTCAGATGTCCTGGCCAAGTTCCCTCCCAGCTTCTTGTGCCCCCGTGCTCTAGCAAAACATGAGACGTTGAAAAGTCCTCAATTTCCTAGCAACAACTGAAAACATCAATATATTGTCAACATTCTTCTCATACTGAATCCAAACCATGGCACTCTTTTAGCTACTAAGAAGGAAAATTTGCTCTATCCCAGTTGAAACCAGGACGAAGTACTATAAAGTACATTTGTGATGATAGGAGAACTGAAAACAGACATCAGAGGGCAGGCTTTCTCTCCATGGAGACACTAGCAATGCCTCTTTCCACCTTTCACCTACTTCCACCAAACCCACTGGAACTTGACATTATTGTTCTTTCTGTCACATTTAATTGGAAACTGGTCACTGAGTTCAAAAGTTATTAGTGGTAACTGTCAGGCTGACAAGATGACTACTTCATTTTATTAGGGAACTGGCTAAGAATTTATCTGCAGTAGCTCATTGGAGGGTGAGGGCAGCACAGGCATGATTGTTGCTGCTGGTAGTTGTTACTATCCAAGTAAGCTATAAAAGGTGATTTTTTTTTCATCAAAATAGTCTCAGTCTCCATGATTATTTTATCTTTACAGCTGTTATCCCATCCAGTCCAATTGATAAATATAGACACAGTATTCCAGGTGGGGATGCAGAGTACAGGGGGAGAAAAACCTCCCTTGACCTCTTGGCCACACTCTTCCTAATGCATCCCAGGATGCCACTGGCCTTCTTGGCCACAAGGGTGCATTGTTGGCTCATGGGCATCCCCCTGTCCACCAGGACCCCCAGGTCTCTTTCTCCAGATCTACTCTCCAACAGATCAGCCCCCAGCCTGTACTGATACATGGGGCTGTTCCTCTGTCACCCTCACAGTGAAGAAGTTCCTCATGTTGAGGTGGAACCTTCTATGCTCCAGCTTATACCCATTGCTTCTTGTCCTATTACTGGGCACTACAGAAAAAAGATTGGCTCCTATTTGACACCCAACCTTCAGATATTTGTAGATATTTACAAGATACACTCTCAGTTGTCTTCTTCAAGACTAAACAGCCCCAGTTCCCTCAATCTTTTCTCAAAGGGGTGATGCTTAAGTCCCTTAATCATCCTCATAGCTGCTCTACTTTTATCAGATAACCTGTAAGTAATACAATAAAAAGTCATGAAGAGGCTAATTCTACCTTCAGTCTCACCTAGTATATGGTTTATGCATAGAATTCCTACATCTCTACCTGTATGGAAATAATGATTTCTTGGCAAAATAAGAAATTCCAAGGGACTGCATGTTTGAAATAATGATTTATTGATGTATTTTTCATCATGTAGCTCCTTGCAAAGATACACTTGATCAATTATGGAACAAGTATAGTTCTTTCCACAGCTTTCACATTTTAATCCTCAAGTCCAGCTCAGTATTTTTAAATGAGATGTTCAAAGGTCAGTTATGCAAAATGGTTTAAAAAAAAAACTACACTAAAAAGCTTCATTTCTTTCAGAACCCAAGATACATACATGACAAGCAGCGTTACAGTGTCTGCACTACACCCCAAGCACTATATGCAGGAGAAGCAGAGTACAGTACCCACACCAAACCTCACAGTACACTGCAGGGTTAGCACTACACAGCACCTCAACAGCTACAGCAGCCTCAACTTTTACCTTAGTACAACAAATGCTCAAAGGGTTTACAGCATCTGTGGCAAGGTTAGATGAAGGGTTAGAACATATTACAATCGTGTCCCTGCTTACCTGTGCGTTCACACCTGGCCAGTGCACACCAGCATTTCACCTCTGCACCATGACACTGCCCAAGCAGAGCCATGTGCCCAGCAAACTCATCCTATGGTGCAAGGGAGAGACTCACTGACCACAGCCCTCTGCCCTTCCTGCCCAGGCTGTTGAAGGCAGGCTCCACTGAACTCCTGGCAAGATCAGACCACATTTATGACCAACTGCATTGGTGGGGATGTACCTCTGCAGCTAAATTTTAAGCTTGCTTGCCCTTGATTGTTTTTTCTTAAGGTTGATGTTGACAAAATGCCAGATCTTAAAGGCAAACAAAGCAACTTTAATTTAAAGAAAACATTTATTTGAATTTCGTTTAAATCACAGAGTTTATAATATATAAGATAACTTTCTCCCCTTCACATTTCAAGCCTTCAGAGACCACACACACTGCCCGTCCCATGGACGGTGAAATTTTCCTTTAACAATTCCTTTTGGAAAATCAAATGTCCAAGCAGATGAAGACTCACATTTTAAGCAGACTGATTTATAAAATCTGTTTAAAAAATACCCCAACAAAGCAAACCAAACAACAGAACTTTGTTATTAAGCTCTTGTCACAAAGTAAAGGTTTTTAATACCCATAAGCTTAATCTCAAAATAAAACCCCAGCCATTCACAGTCAAATAAAACATCCTGCTTTCAAAAAGTTCTCCAGAATTTTAAAATGTTCCAAATATATACACATTTATAACTTAAGTGCTCATTAGCTACGACCTTTCATTCATGCAAGAGCTGTGAGAGGAGAAGGTGTTTCTTAGAGAGGCTTTTCTGAAAATGCAGTAAAACTCTTCACTCGTGCAAAGAACAAAGGGGTGTACATTTTGTCAATGTCAAAAGTTGTAACAGCTGTCTCACCAGTCGATCTGCAAAGAGTGTTGTAGAAGTTAAATTAGACACAAGTTGCTGTTTAAGTCCCCCAGCAATGCAATCACATCCCACAGTACAGCACAGACACTGGACTACAACTGCAGTGTGTCTTTAATGCTGCCTCCTTCTGAAAGCACTTGGATATTGGCCAAATCTTGGCCTAGAGAATACACTTCTCTCTTAAGAGCAAAGGAATCATTCTTAATATTAGCTCCAAGACTGAGAACAGCACAGGGTGCCACTCAAATCACCACAGTAATACTGACATTTTGTCAAAGTCCTGTCTTTACATCTTCTGAACTTAGTACCAAACTCATGTCACCTGTGTTTCTGTAGTTAAGTGTATCATTCTTTGTTATTATTCTCCATTAACTTACTTGTAAGTTATGTGACAAGAGTGATGTATCCAGACAAGTTTGTTGAACCTCTGGCGCCCACTGGAGCACAACTGTAGTCCTACATGAAAACTGTGATCTGTTTCTTGTGCAGGAACACGGCGGAAATATCTGTATTTGTTGTAGTCAGCTGGTTTCTGTACAAATTAAAAAGAAGTTTCATAACCTACAAAGAACATGTTGTCCAACTACTTACCCCTAAGCCTAAGTAACTGTAAAGACAACCGTCAAACTCAAAAGCAAGTAATTGTATTCCTTGAAAATACATCAGTTTAGAAGTTCATCATGGAAGATGTTTTCACAGAAAGTAGGGCAAGTGTGGAGGACACCCAAACTATCTTCACTGATCAGAAATTTATGTGATTTAAACAAATTGACCAAATCACAATTTAATTAATGAAAACTGCTTATTCAGTTTTATTTATTGCCGTGAAAGATAGCAGCACACAGACTAAACTGCACTCAGTCAATTGCCTCTTCATTCTTCCCTTCTGTTTGTTCAGTGTGAATTAAAACTACCTAATAGCACCACACATGGCAATTCAGCCTAAGGCTGAGAACTGTTGCTCAAGGTGTTTATCCATCTTAACAAAAAGATTATTACAGATTGGGAAAGAAAGGTAAGATAAATCACCATGCTTATGTATATTTTATACAAAAATCACTTCAATAATGAAATTTGTCTTCTACTGTAATGCAAATCTTCAGGTGCCTTTCAGTATTCAGTCTGAGAAAAATCTTTTTTAAAAAGCCTGCTCCTTAAACTACTGTTCCTCTATTATGCTACCTACCTCTTCCTTCTTCTTCATTATTACAGCAAATACTTTGGTTTGATTGTCTGTTTCCTGGGAAAGGCGATAATGGCCAAGCAAGATTGCATCCGTTCTGGAAGGTTAAGAGGAGAACAATGTCAAGGACAAAAAAAAGTATTTTCTGTCCCAAAAGAGTGATGCACTTATAATACAAATCTCACCAATGAAAAGCTGACTGACTGCATAGCATAATCAAGGACACTTAATTTTTATTTCCATTTAGTGAAGTACCAGGCTCACTGATGATACAAAATTCTTCGAACATTTGGAAGGCTGCTTTTAATTTTCCCAGAAAGAACAGTAAAGATTAAGTTAAGTCAGTTCTACCCAGTTTACTTTAAAACATTTTCACACTTCTGCTGAAAAGCTCAAACCTGAAGTCACAAAAGATCTTCTATGTTTTTAACAAGTTTATGCAAACATCAAAAAGCAATCAAGCAGTAATTCAGTCATATCCCAACGAAATCCTCAATCTCCTTTGGTCAAGGAAGTGTGAGAAGGCAACAGTTAGAATGGTATCTTTAAAAGGATTCTAAAAGCATCAAGCATGTACTCTTCCATCTACCTCCTTTAGAAGTTTGAAATCAACCCATAAAGGAAATCTAATTACAGTATCAGGACCTAAGGTGAAAGTTACGTCCAAATGAAGAACAAGACATTTTGTATTTCTCAGAAGAGAACTATAAATATACATTACACAATGTAAATAACATTTTAGTCTTATTTTGCTAAGCCAGAGTATAGAATCTGAGACAAAATTGAATAGAAAATGCAAGATGAAATCTGTAAAGACAAATATTTTATTCCAATAACCTTGTATTTTTAGTCCGTAAGCGAGGAACTATAGATTGAGGATCTTCAGGAGTTGTTAGCATCATAACTTGACCATCTGGAAAGAATCTCAAATACCTGCAAAAATATAATTACACAATACAAACCTAGAAAACAAATCATTTTTTGTTTGTGGTTTGTTGTTTTTGTTTTGGTTTTTTTTTTAAACACAGGATTTTCCCAGAAGGATACAGAACTTAATAGGTAACAAGATTTGAAAACTCATTTCTTCATACATAACAGAAAAAAAGGTATCATAAATCAAAGTAAAGAGTTTTAAAGATTCAAAGATTTAAATTATGAAGAGTTATGAAGTAGGGCAGAAGTCCATTAGTTTTGTCACCTCTCAGCAATCAAGAAGGATACCATGGAATCAGAACTATCTCAAGGAAGTTTCTCCATTCCTAGCCTTGACTGAGACAAATTCAACAGAATCTTAATTACAGTATCAGTGTAGAATAGACTTTTTTAGGTTCTGGTATCTGATCAGTTTTTACTGTACTCTGATACTGCACTGATGTCTATGAGACTATAGAAGTAGCCATGAGATTTAGTGATATCTGTTAACAGTTTCCAGCCTCAGAAGGGACAACAGAATGGAACAATATATGCTGGGAACAGCAAGATGAGGATCAGTGGAAAAACAGGCTGAGGAATCTAATGGAAAGGTATTTACAGCAAGCTGAGAAAGCCCAGCCTCTCTATTATCTACAGTTGGTTAAAAATAAAAGAGAAATCTTCCATAATCACTTGTTTTCCCTTTGCTGAAAATTATATCAGAAATGTAAAGCAAAACTGATTTAGGGAAAGAAATTTGTGTATATTACTACTGTTACTGTTTGACTTTTATCTACATGAAATGGCACAACTTGTTTCTAAGTCCATCTCTAATGATCATAATAAATCCTGTTTTTTAAAGCTATACACAGTTGTTCTGCTGAGCTTTACAGAGTGTTTAGTGTTTGTGGTAACAAGGGCTGGCTTTAAAGAACTTAAAAGAGAGAAACATTTCACTCACTCATTGTACTACAGTTCTACCTGTAATATTCCACTTGGTGCCATGCTCTATAGAAACCATCCAGAGACTGTTCTCCTTGACGTATGTATTTTGTCTTGCTGACATACACACCTACAGGGAAGGAAGACAGAAGTATACAAATAAAAATTAGTATATAAAATATTTAAGATGAAGAAAACAATCTAAAGCTTTTAAATTTACTTTTGTTCTTAAGTTTTTGTTACTTTATTGTTCTAAGGGAAGTGTGCTGCCTCCCCAGGGCACGAATTAAGAAAGCTTCCTACCCCAGTACAGCCCATGGATTATTAACCACTATTAACCTCTGCCCATAGAGGTGGTGGAAGCCCCATCACTGGATACATTCAAGGCCAGGCTTGACAAGGCTCTGAGGACACCTTACCATCAAACCGAACGCGAGGCCTTTCCAAAAACATTTCCCTCCAAGAGGTGTATGGAACAAGCTTATTGCAGCTTCTGCCCCATACTTTCAAACAGACTTGATGCCAGATTTCAGGATCTCTAGTGAAAAGGAGAAAAAAAAAGCAAACCCTTTATTACTGCTGTAAACTGTGTTTGGCTTTTATATATCAAAGTAACACACTCCATTATTTAGTTTGGATGCCACTGAAAGAAACTTTCTTGAACAACAATAGCTCATAATTGAAAATCACTGACCAATTTACTTAACTCTGGAGTATCTGAAAGCCACTTCCTCCTCCCAGTGAAATTCAAGGGCACAATGCCATTTTCAGCTAAGTACAGAACAACCACCTTGCAGCAGCCTGTCACTTCTCTGTGTGGTCATGAGGATGACAACAACAGATACTATTTTGGAGACCCTGCCACTCTGACTTTTAAACAAGGTAGAGCAAGTAAGACTTTCAGCAGTATTTTGTACTAGAGTGAAGTAATCTATCTAACATAACATTTAGTGGTGTATTCAAATGCTGATTAGCACTGTGAGGAACAGAACATGAAATCTGCTATGGGAAGAAAAAGCAGGATATAGTCCTACATGTACAATTTGGCAGCCTTAAAGAAAATAGCCAGTTTTGCTCTGTGGGTTTATTAACCATCTCTACATATTGAGTGTAAAAAAAAAAAAAATAAATCTTTTTTCTTCCTGAGAGCAGAGAGGAGTTTCACTCTAGAGAAGTTATCTACAATACCTGGCACAAATGTAAAATCCTCGACAAACAAGAGATAATTGCTCTAAAGATCTTAGGTCCAGGTCACTCGAAACCACCCAGCGGAAAATGTACATTAGTACTTCCATAGGCAACACTGCAAAGAGAAAATCAAATCTTGTTAGGTGGTAACCTGTAAATCAATAGGTTAGCTATAAACAGGTTGGACTGTTACTGAAGATCTGACTTGCCACAGAAAATCCCACTTTTCCACTTTGTAACCAGATGCCAAGGGAAAAAAAAAAATCTTTAATTTAAAAAGTCACTATACATTAGGAAAAAAATCACATAATGAAAGAACAAAAATCAAGAACTGGAAGTGCACTATGGTAAGATGATAATAGAATGGCCTAGGTTGGAAGGGACCTTAGAGATCATCTAATCCAACCTCCCTGTCATGGGCAGGGAAGTCTCTCAACTAGACCAGGCTACTCAAGGCTCTGTCCAACCTGGCCTTGAACTTCATCTCCAGGGAGGGGGCAGCCACAATATCTCTAGGCAATTTATTCCAAAGTCTTGCCACCCTCATACTGAAGAATTTCTTCCTAAGATCTAATCTAAATCTATTCTCCTT